>JADLZK010007125.1:0-29437 GCA_015847255.1 Hyparrhenia diplandra | reverse complement strand
ATCATCGATAACATTTCAATTTTAAATTTCAAAAATTACAACCCAAACATGAATTTTGGACCACCCAGTGATTTTAACAGTAAGAAATATTGCCAGACGCAGCCTGTAAATAGTAATGGCCGCTAGCCTCGAGCATCGCCGGAAAGTGCAATCACCGGGCCATATAAAATCCCACGCCCTGCGGCAGCACCATGCCACGCGACCGCCACCAACCGGCCGCTCAGCCCCCGGCCGCGACAAAAACAGGGCTAGAGCGCGCCAGAGCTTCCACCAAAAAGCTCCCCGGCCGCTTCGCTTGGCGCGAAAACCTTCCGCTGGCATGGCTGCACGTGACAGATTTGAGTCGCCATGACGCCTGCATCCCATGGGGACCTCGCCATCCAAGGGCCACCGTTTCACAAGCAGATGAAAGCGGCGCGGCGCCACCGTGGGATTTCGAAAGCATCCGACTAGACCCGAGCAGCCAGACGCCGTACAAGTAGCGGTGTCGCCGAGGATCGCGCGAGAGTCTTGTTACCAAGTGCCCGCCGCCGGGTAACCCGATGCGTGGTTTCATAGCCGCATGAAGGCCGCTTGGCGTCGGCGTCGCCACCGCCACGCTGCCGCCGAGATGCTGGCGCCGCTGGCCGGCATGAAACCGCCAATTATGTTCTTTGCTCTTGTGCTCTACAGGCTACCGTGCCGCTGATCTACCTAATTCGCGCCCGGGCGTGTCGCTATGGATCGGGGCGCTTACCGCCGCAACGGCTAGGACGCGGAAGAACATCAATCGGTGATTTCGCCCCGCCGAGGCATGGAGCAGTATGGTGGGCTACTGGGCGCACATACCGTAAGAGTGCCGCCGGCCCTATAGCCTAAATGGTGCTCTCACGGCGATAGACCGTGGCAAAAATTGCCTGCATTCGCGTCGTAGCTTCGTAGTGCCGCCTCGGTGAGGGCTCTGGGTGATGTGTGTTGTGTGTTCTCAAGTACGAGGAGTGCAAAGGATCCTGGGCGACGAAAGTGCCGTGAGGTTCTACTCAACTTCATCCTCCAGTTGCCGTTATTCCCGTCGCATCCTCCGCCCCTGTTCCAGACGAGACCCCATCAACAAACTTAATTCCATAGCTTTTTGCGCGTATACGATGCTTGATGTCGCATCCTGTATGTGCGCTGCGATGGTGAGAAATCGCAAACTATTAGTTGCATTAATTGTGAATTTGTGATATACCCCTCCGGCCCCATGGAGTTTCGCTGCTGCCGACTCTTTTGAAGCTTTCATGTTTGACCATCCGCCTTATTTAAAATATTTATGCAAATCATAAAATAAATTAATCAAATACTCAAGTATCAATCATTGATAAACAAGTCATACAAAATAAAGTATATTTATGATTCGAAATAAGACGACGATCAAAAGATGGCACTAATCTCAGTGGACGATGGCAGACGCTTCGCTCGCGAGTTTCCACGCAAAGGATACACCTACACACGCACGCGACCGCAAAGGTTACGACGCCAGCCTATCAAAAGGCGCTAGATCATTGGCGCTTAGGCTTAACACTCTTCGCTATCGAAAACGCGCTTAGGCGCAAGGTTTTGAAAAAATTTTTGGCGCCGTCGCCAAAATAAGTCGTTTCTAGATGAATTTTACGCTGACGGGCGCGCCGCTCGGTAAATAAGTCAGACAAGACTTGGCCATGTCGCCGCAAGCCTCTCCGCCGCCCCTAAAAACACACATGGCTGCACGGGAACGCATCTCGCCCGCGCCACCCGTGTGATATTGTCGCTTATTCACCGCGTCAGCCAAAGTTTCCCCAAAGAAAGCCCCCTAACCGCTACCGCCTTCGGTGCCATGGAGAACCTCGACAACCTTCCGCTGGAGCGTTTGAGGACACAGCTTCCCATACGCTATGGCCGCAGAGGATCCTATGGAGGACCTCTACACCCGCTGTGCCACCCGCACTGACACGGTAGAAGCGGCCGCGGGCGTATTATTACATCGACCCATCCCACTCAGGACCGTGTCGCGAACGACGGGCGGCCGGTCGATGTCGACGGCTACGCCTGGCCGGCCGCCGTAATTAATTTCGCGCGCGAGTACCGCTGCGGAGTCTCTCATCGCCATCGCCGAGGTCGGCAACCCTGAGGCGGTTTAAGCGTGCATGTTCCCGCTGCGGTTCCCTCGAAGGTCGGCCACCGCCTTCGCCGCCGACAGTCAAACATGCCGCCACTCGGCATGTGTCACCGTAATGCGTAACACTCTTCTACAGCGAACGCCACCCGCCGCTGATGACTCACTCATGCCCGAGGTGTTATGGAGATCCCCGGCCGACATGGCGGCGGGCGCACGACGCCGCCACTTCCTCGAGTAATCACAGCACTTCGCATGTGCAATAGAAGTGTTGAACGCATCGCTGTGCCCCGCTATCAAGAGTGGCGCGATCCTCCCCTCCCCTCTCGCCCAACCGAGCCTCGCCACGACGGGCGCCGCTGCGCTATTGGGAGACAATCAAGGCGCTCGGCGAATGGGGCCACCGCTATGTATGTACCGCAACAGGAGTGTAGGATCCCGCTACCGAAAGTGTGGTATGCCTTTTCATTTCTCAGCCACAGGTATATGTAGCAGTCGTCTATATATGTGTGTGTGTGTCTGCGGTGTAACATTTATCTATAGCTTAGCTCTCTAGCTACATGATCTAGATCGATCAAACGCCTTTTGCTAGCTTTTGGTTGTGTGTATGCATGGATTGGTTGATGTTCATTGGTTCTCTATAGCATGCAAAGGATGAACACCGGTGAGATGTTTTAATTGCTGTAATCCTTGTGTTATATTATATTTTAATTGTGTAATCGCGGGTATTGTGTTTGTGATTTAATATATGTGTTGTATTTCTAAATCATGTACGCTGTGGATGTTTGATTGCAACAAATGATGAGTGAACAGAGCGACAATGGTGTATTCATGTGTTAAATTTATTTGCGATTCGCCGGCGGCGCCACGCAGCCATGGTTTCCGCCGCCAGCGAAAGCACCCGGCGCGGGCTGGGGCTAGCCGCCTTCAAAGCAAACCTCTTCACACCTGGCCACACCCTTCTCTACCTTGGAACCTCGAGGCTTGCTCCGCTGAGGTTATGCCCGTGCCGCTGACATCGCCGTAATCGCCACGCCGCGGTCCGGCCGGACCACGCAGCAATGGCCGCCGCCATACCCCGCGCCAGTCAGCTCGATGAACTCGTCATCTTTGCCTTCTCTACCTCTAAGACCCCAGGCTCTGCCGGTTTGATCTGCTATGCTTTATCGCCCGTGGTGCCGCTGTCGCCGCCGAACATCAAAGGCGTCCGGGCCGCCGCCGCTCGACGTTTCCTCCCGCACAAGCAACCCCCTCTCCTCGACCTCGGCCCCCTCGCCACCGGTAGGTGTTCAGTTGAATTTACGCCGCTGCTACCGGTGCTTTCCATAACGCCTATTTGACCTCTATTGTCAGTTATTGGCCTGAGCGGCCGATCCCCACCGCCGCACTCACCAATCGTTTGTCGCCCGGAAGGAGACTAAACCCGCTTCATCCAATAGCGCATACTAGTAACGCTTAGGTTATGGGATCACGGCGTGTCCTCCGTCAGCAAAGAGACCCTCATCTCCGCCAATATCCACGCGACGCCGGTGTGCCGCCACGTCGGAGACCTTGTAATTAAGAACCCTAATTTTTCTTTTAATCTCGTGGGTCAAAACTTGTAACTAGTCTTTCTCCATCATAGTAACTCCAAAATGATGGTTTTCTTTCTAAATTTTTGTCAAATCATGTCGTATCAAATATTGTATTCTTACTTCTATTACTCTTTTGTCATAAAGTTTCATCGACATAAACATTTAAATTTAAATTTTAAAAATCACAACCCAAACATCAATTTTGGAGCACCTAGTGATTTTAACAAGAAATCTACGAGCGACCATTGGGATAGTAATGTCTAAAATAAAGCTTCTGCCCCGCTTCATTCCATTGCAAAATGTTCGGTCATTTCTTTTTTGATCCCACGACGCCGTGGTAACATTGTTCACAAAGTTGCATGTCTCGCCATGCAAAACCACGAGAGATTTCTAAGATTTATGAACAATGTCACTAGCACTATGTTGGATGGGGAAAACTAAAATAAGAATTGTAGATCTTGCTAAGCTCAAACCTCTAGTTTAGAACTTTGATTTGACATTATCTTGTAATGGAAAAACTAGGTCTCAAATTCAATAAATAAATAAATAAATGAAATTTAAAATGTTTTAAGTGACGCCGATAGACAAACCACCAACATACCCCATTGTAGTGTTCTCAATTATGAAACTTTGTAGTTTACAACCTTTGATTTCTATCATCTTGTCGCTGAAAATATATATATTTTCGTCTGTTAAAGTCCGTTTGATTCACAATCCCTCGCTTTTGACCATTCGCCTATTTAATTTTTTATGCAAATAATAAAATAAATAAATGATTATAAAAGTATCTCAATCTATAAAATAAATCATAACAAAAATATCTAAATTTTTAAAACATTTGAATAAGACCTAATGGTCAAACAAGGATTGTAGAAGTCAAACACGGACTTTTATTTGTGGATCTGAGGGGTGTAGCGTTTGAAACATTTTGTAGTAATGCATCTACTCCTCGTGATCTACGTGACGAAAGCATTAGATAGTGCACTGGCCAGCCCGGCCATTACGACTTCGCACTGCCCGCGTAAGACCTCGCATTATTGCCGCCACCAATTGAGCGCCGCCACCGGGCCGTTTCAAATACCGCTTCCTGCGATAATTAATTCTTCGCCGCACAATTGGGTATCAAAACCATAGCTAGAGGGCCGTAGTTTCCACCAAAGCTTCGCCAAGGCCGCCGCCAGCCATGGAAAACCTTCCGCGACATGCTTTGCAGAGATTGGCGCATTCGAAGTCGCCATGACGCCAGTAGATCCCATGGGGTTCTCGCCACCAAGGGCCACATGTTCGCCACAGATGAAAGCGGGCGCGGCGGGCGACCGGTGGGACTGAGCATCCGACCAGGACTCGTGTCGCGACCGGCGGTCGGCGTCTCAAGGGCCGCCGCGACTACTCGCCAAGTATCATGAGTCTTGCATCACCAAATTCTCCTCGCCGCCGCAAGAACCGGAGGGCGCATTTCGTGAGCCGGCATGTATGCCGCCTTCATCGGCGTCAGCCGCACTTCAGCGAAACCGGGTTACCTCGATAAGCCGCGAATAAGGCCGCCGGGTTAGGGAAGTATGTAGTTTCTACTATGTTCGCTCTTGTGCTCTATGTGGCTAACAACACCGTGCCGCAGACGCATCTAATTATGCCCGCTGGTGCTGCGGGATATCGGCGGTGACAACCCGGCGACGGGCCGGACGGAAGAGCATCAAGTGTACCGCCCTCGCTGCATATGCATGGAGTTTTAGGTTGGGCTGACTTACGGAGCATATACCGCAAGAGTGGCGCATATCCCATCCTATAGCCCAAATGGTGCCTCGCCATGACGGGTGACCGCAGCTACCTAAACGTGCGGCCGGGCTCCGGCTTTTGGTGGTGGTGTGTCTTATGTTCTGCAGTCGAGGAGTGTAGGATCTCGCCATGAGTGTATGAGGCTCCTTCGTCCAGCCAATCTTTTGTGGTGGTAGATATCACCGCGAGCACGGATATCATTCACGCTAAGTTCCGTGTTTGTAATTCACACAATCAAATTTCTATTCAGAGTGCTAGCCGCACTCCATCTATTGCTACCTCCTCTTTCCGCATGGTGCTGTCGCATCAAACAAATCAATTGGATAGCTTTGGTGCGACGTGATGGTTGATGTTCTCGACGAATCAGATTAATTTGATCGATCATATGCATGGTTTATGTTGAAAAGATCTTGAGTAGGGAGTATGCATGAAACCAGATATTTTATTAGTCGTAATCATGCAATGTGTTATATTTTTCCAAATTTGTGCCGCTTTTGATGTCCTTCCTCTCTTTCCTCCTCCCCCTCCCTCAGAGTTGTTCTTCCTATAGAAAGCTCGTGGATAGCGCGACTGGGGAAGCGCGGTGGCGGCTGCTGGCTTAGGGTTGGCCGGAAACCGCTTAGGGCCTAGTGGGTGGTGGCCGGTGGCGCAGGAAGCTGAAATGAGAGGGCGGGCGAGACGGCGAAGATAAATGCGACCGCCATCATCCGTGACTCGTGTTTCTCTTTATTTACTACTTTTCAATGGTGAATTCCAGTTTTAAGGCAGGCCAAAGAGAGGTTTAGATGGCGGGCCCTACTGGCAAGAGATGAATCGGCTCCTCGCGACTCTCTCTCGGTGCCTCCTGCCATCCATGTTCCTGTGCATGCATAATTCACACGGGAAGGCCCTCGACTCGCCAACTTGGAGTCGCTCGCTTGGTGGGCATGAGGGTTCTCGCGACTCGCCTTAAAGAAATTTTGAATCTACCGCTTGGTGCCCAAATTTATGGCGCAAACATCATCCATTTTGATGTGATCAGTTTATTATTAGAGATACTTTAATAATAATGGCTTATTTCCTAAATTGGGGCAAATAATTTGAATAAGACGAAGCGTCAAACATGATGTCTTAGGAGTCAATATGGTGAATTATGGAGTACTTATGGAGTGTCGCATCATTTTTTCAACAAATGAGGTTGAGCCGCCTGGCCGATGAATAGTATTCCGGTGAGAGAGAATAAGCTAAAATGTCAAAAAAGGAGTCAGAGGGAGTAGTGAAGCGCCCTGGCGGTTGTCATCTTCTACCGGTGCTCGCTCGAAAGCACCGTGTGCGTGTAGATGGTAATCGCGAATCGTAGCACGGCCGCACTCGCGATCGAATGAACCACAATGGCGTGACGCTGGCCCTGTATCCTACAAATACTCCATACGCAAAGGGACCCGCATGCAAGGCCAGACATGGTCCCTATCCTACGCCGAGGTGTGTAGATTGAGCCGCAGCGATTCGCATGTAAGGCCCTATACACGCGCGCTCGTAGCGGCGAGCCGTGGTGGTGGAAAAGGCTCTCGCGGCTCTACAAGCATCACGTGCCGCCAACGACGCAGGTATTTTGATGATGATTTTTATATTCCTAACCGCTTGACCAAACATCCTGCTTTATTGGGACTGGGCGTGGCCTGCCGCGTTCATTATTGCTTCTCGGGGTTATGCGGTGGTAGAAGCGCCGGTTTGCCGCAAAAGTAGCGCGCGAGGTCGCTACTCTATAGAGGGCAAAGGAGGGCGTATGAAAGGAAGATGAAGGGCAAGAGGCCGGCAAATAATCGCTTAGACGCTGGCGAAGCGCAGATGCCGCGGATCGACGCAGTTTCGCCGGTGAAATACGGGAGGAACTGCCGGCAACAGATCTCCGGGCCGGGCCGCATCAACCAGTGGCAAGAAGGGAGTACCGCTAGGCGGTATGGATTCGCCGCTACCGCCGCAAGTTCCCGCAAAGAGCCAATCATTACCGAAGGAGGTGATCCGACTCGCGTCGCCTCCTGGCCGGATTCCTCGGCTTGCCGCTGTATGCACACGCTTTCCCCGGAGCTCCGGCAGGGGCGCCAAGGCCACCGCCCGTGAGGCCAGGCGCTACGCAGGGGATGGTGAGGATGACGACGGGCGCCGGGGATCCCGCGGGCCGGAGCTCCTCGTGAAAGCCGCCACTGCCGCTGGACTTCGGCGCTGCTTACTTTTGGCGATGTCGCCGCACTGCCGGAACCCCGTGGACCAAGAAGCGCCGGGCGTCGCCCATGGAATCACCGGCGCCCGTATTCCCGACGGCCTGGGCTTAACCATAATCCGGCCGGAAGCGCCGCTATTGGGGCCCGTGAGGACCTCTATCGGTGGCCGCGCCACGCAACCCAACCTTGGTTGATCCCCGACCCGGCATTCCGGAAAGCAAAGACGTCGCCATCGGATCCCGCCGACTGCGGCATGGCCGTAAGGATAGCGCCAAGGCGCCACCACTACCGTGGTGGCGAGGAACCATCATCATCCGCATCGCAAATACGGCACGCATCGATCTTGAGTTCTCAGACCGGGTTCCTGGCCGCCGGAATTGATGTCGCATGCACGCCTCGTTGTATGTGTGTGCCAGTCCACCTCAAACTAGCTATATTTATTTAGTTTTTTATTTGTGCCCTAAATGAGCAGAACAACAATACTCCCTCCGGGCTCCTCATGGGGTTTTGTCGCTTTAACTTTTGAACTTCTTATGTTTGACCATCCGCCTCATGTGGAGTTTTGTCCCTTTTAAATACCTCTTTTTTTTACTTTAATCTATACTACCAACTATCATCGGGGCCAACTATAATTTTATCGTAAATATATCCATATGAGGTCTTGTTTTGCGTGATTTATTAAAAGGAATTCAAATGTAATCAATTTAATTGATTTCGTGGTTTCGTGAGTTATAACATTTTTAGTTAGTTCAAAACAAATAGGGCCTCGCTTAATCGGATATCATGGAAACAGCAAGGGGATTAAGTATATGATCATACTATACTATCTAGGTAGGTGGATACGTAGAATATGTGGATATTTTTGTTTATATACGCCAGCAGTGATATATTTACATATGAAAAAATATGGGTTCCTTCAAAAAAATTTTCGCTGTAGTAAAATCTAGATCGCGCATATGAGTATCTCAACATACCAAACCGGAGCAAACAAAAAAACTAAGGACCGCATGACGCCCCACCGCAGTATCTCATCAAACTGATAAACAAGTATAAAACACATGTGCAACGTGGTTTATTGAGGCGGGAGTAATCAGTTTGGGAGTACTTAAACTATAAACGCAGATTCAATAGTCTACCATTTGTCCAGCGCCATATGACCAATGAAACCAAAATAAAAAAGTAATAGTCACATCTACGACAAAAATAACCATCAAATGGTACAAGACACGCTTAAAGACATGGTATATGACTATTATTCATCTCATGCATGCATGAACACTTATGATAAGAAATCAAACTACATCAAATATTGGAAGTATGTAGGCAAACATAATATTTACAATATTCCTAAGAGATTAATTGTGGGATTACCCCGCCTCTTAGCCTCGCCCTGAGGGAGGCGGGAAGGGGGCGAGGGCTTCCCACAGGTAAGTCGAGAACACGGGCCGTGAGCGTGCGGCTTCGGGTCCGCCGACCTTCGGGCGTTGCCGAGGGTCGAGGTGATCGGAGGGTGCCCGGATCCTTGAAGGAGGAGGGAAAGGACAAGTCGCGGAGGCGAGACGGGAGTAATAAAAACGCTGTCAATGGTACTTTAAATTGGCCAACAATCGGTCCCTTTCCTTGAGCCCGCATCCGGTATTTATAGGAATACAAGGGGTCGAGGGGCTGATTTACAATTTGGTACATGGTAGGTAGGGGAACACACACTTACACTGCCCCCCACAAAGGCAAGCCAAGAACTATTCGCATGTGGTTAGTAATGGAAAACACGCGGTGACTTCTCCCTGCCTCGAGTCGAGGGGTTTCCCCATGCCGCCGCCGTCCCGCACCCGCGAGGGGCGGTTCCCAGGCCCCCTCCGCCGGCCTTCCCTGGGCCGCTTGGGCTCGCTTTTTTTGGGAGACCTCGCCGGGCGCTTTCCTCGCCGCGTGAGGGGCCGCTTATGCTCCCGGCCGAATGCCGGGTTCGGGGCCGCCTTGACGGAGGGGTGATGCTTCGGCCGCCAGGTTCGGGCGAGGGTCCTCCGCTTTTGCCGATCCCGCAAGACTTCGCAACATGTTAACGGAGATTACCCTGGCCCCCGTAGTGAGTAAGGCTGGCCGCCGGGGTCGGGCGAGGGTCGCCTCCCCAAATGTAAAGCAGCCTCGGCTGTCCGGGGTTCTCCGAGGGGCCGAGCAGCTGAAAAACGCCCTTCCGGAGGGTCCTGCGGCGGTGGTGTGCTTGCCGCCCCATGGGCCCTTGCCACCGGCGTCCCCCCGGCCGCCAGGGCTCCTCGAGGAGGTGGGCCTCGCCCTCTTGCTTCCCAACGCTGTTAGGGTTTGGCTGCCTTGGTCGGATGTCGCTGGTTAGTTTGGGAGTGACGCGGATCGGGGGGACTTTGTTTGTTTAGGGGTACGGATGCCATTGGTTTGCCCGCGGGGCGGATCGGAGGGCTCGGCGTTGTTTTGGGATCCGGCCGGATCTCCGTCTCGCGCGCCCCCGCCAAGGCCCCCCGGTCCCCGCCTATAAATACGCATTTCTTGGTGAGATTAGGTTTGTGCCTCCTTTGCTTCCACGCCTCGCCGCCTCCTTTTCACGCTTTGCCTTTCGCCGCGCTGCCCTAAGTTCGCCCGCTTTAGCAGGGTCCCTTCGCCGCGGAGGGTCCATCGATGGCTCGCACTCAAGGAGACTATGAGGCCCAAGACCGCCGCCGAGTGCTACGAGTTCCTGAGCAAGAGCACCGACAAGTCCCCGAAGGTGTTCCGTATGGAGCACGAGTTCTTCCACAAGAAGCGCTTCGCGGCTGAGGGGCGAGACGATGCCGCTCGGCCCGGGCAAGGCGGTTATCGCTTTGAGTTCTTCCACGCGGCCTGCTCGCAGCGAAGCTCGGCCGGGGGGTGCCGCGAGGTTCAACCTCCGCTTCATCAACTCACGGCGCCGCTTTCCGCGCCGATGACGAGGTAGTTCGGGCGTAAGCCGCCCGCCGGCCGAGAGTCGACGGACGGCTTCCATCGGAGCCCACACCGCGGCACTATCGTATCGCCGCGCACCGGCCGTATGATGGAGGAGGAGGTCTTCCGCGCCCCGCATGGCGTGTGCAGCCATCCCCCCGCAGCCGGGTGGAGGATCCTACGCGGCGCAACGGAACAAGTGGGGGCGCCGACGGCTCGACCACCGGTTCTATTACCGCCTGAGGGTGCGGAGGGGCTCTATGGCGATCCGAGTCCTCGCCATCGCTGGCGTGAAGCCCGTGGAAGACGGGCGGAGGCGATTTAGGGAGCCGGACGCCGCCAAGGCATGTCCCGCCACGCCAAGGCCACGGACCTGGTGGAGGAGTTCGCGGCAGCAGTGTACAAGTCCTCGGGGCGGGGCGCCCCGTTGAGGTTGCAACCGCAGAGTATGCCCCTCAAGGGGCCGAAGGCATTGAGGTTTGACCTCGAGACGATCTCGCCCGAAGCCGCTGAGGCGGCGGCGGGCGAAAAGGTGGAGTACGCCCGCTGGTGATGGCGAGGCCACCGCCCGCCTCCGACTTCCTTATTGGAAAGTTGGAGGCTTTGAGGTCCGGGCGATCCGCCGCCTCGCCGCTGCCGCCGCCGGTGAACTGGCCTCGACTTGCTTGGAGTCGTTATTTAGGACTCCGGCCGACCGAGGCCGACGCCGATGCCATGGATGCGGGAAGAAGAAGCGGGGGTCCGGGGCGGCCAAGACGCCGCGCTGGCGCGCCGAGCCCCGGCGGGGCGCTGCCCTCGCCCCCACCCGCCGCCGGAGGGGCCGGGTTCTTCGGGGCCGGCGGTCTCGGTGGCGGACTCTACGCTTCCTTATCTCTCGACGATGAGGATGAGGCGAGGACGCGAGGCGACGCGAGGCGGACGCGAGGCACCGAGGAGGCGGACGCGAGGAGGAGGCCTCCGACGACGGCCCAACTATGAGGAGGCCGAGAGGAGCCGCGGCGGGCGGGCCCTCCGAGGAAGAGAGGAGGGGACGGCGGGGACGACGGGCGCGCGGTGCGGCGCGAGCAAGTCCGCCGTGGCTCGCCGCATGAGCACGCGGGTGCCCCCGCCTCTACGGGCGTGCTAATGCGGTGGGCGGCGGGCGAGATTTTGACGACGGAGGCTTCCCCGGAGTGGGGAAGGCCCTTTGGGAGCGGGAGGCCCCTCCTCGCCGCCTTATGTGGCGGAGACGATCGCATCGGCGATGTCGACGCGGAGCCGCACACGGGTATCGACCTCCGCGACACCCCTTCGCCACGCAGGTTGAGCGAGGATGATTGGGCGCGCTTTCGATCAAGGTATTCGCCGGAGGCGAGATGCGTGTGGCGAATCAAGCTCTCTCTCGATATCCATGAGGATATCAAGGTGAAGACATCGGAGTTGCTAGTGCCGGGCGGGGGGCGACATCCGTGAGGGTCGGGATTCCGCCATGCTGGACGCCTGCAGGAAGGCCTCTCTAGCGAGCCTCAAGGAGAGCCTACGGGAGGCCCCCAGAGAAGGGCGGCCACCGATGAGGCGAGCGCCCGAGGGAGGTGGCGACCCTCAAGGAGGGTGCGAAGTTCTCCTAAGGGAGAATGAGCGCCGATCTGGAGGCGCGTGAGGTCCACGCAGCGCTGGAGGCGAGGTGGTGACTCGCGGCGAGGTAAGGCTCACGATCTTGAGCTGTCCCGGTATGCGGAGGCGGAGGCCTTCTGGGCGGCGCTTGATGCATTCTTGGGCGGAGTCGGGCCGCTTTTCCGCTGCTCGCCGAACCCGACCCGCTGCTGTTTGCGGCCTCGATGCGCCGGGGAGGCGGGGGAGCCGCCGGCGTGGTGGCTCGCGCTGGCGACTTCGGAGCGCATCGCCGCCGTCGCCTTCTCGAGGGGGCCCGCTATCTGGGATTGCGCCGCGACGGGAGCCGCTTGTCGAGGCCCCCTGCATCGCCACTTCCCCCCGCCCCGACGAGGTTAGGGCCTTCAGAGGAGCGGATGTGAAGCGCCTTTTATGCCCTTCATCAAGCGCTTTCGTACGACGGAGGGCGGAGCTTGCTCGAGTTTGGCGGTATGCCGATCCGGCCGAAGGTTGGTCACTTGTTTACTTTTGTTGTGTGTTCGCTTCCTTCCTCTTGTTTGTTGCTACTTCTGTCTTGTGTGCCGACTTCCTGGTGTCGTTTCTAGGTCGCGTCGTCGGCTTCGAGCGAGGGGGCTCCTGTGCTGGCCCGGAGGAGACACAAGCCTGACGGGTTGAGGTGCCAGGTCGCCTGGGCGAGCCCCCGTGCCTCCGCCGCGGCTGAAGCCGTGAGCGCCATCCCGGCCTTTCGGCGCCCGCTCCGGAGCCGCGTTTCTCCCATCGCCCGCCGCGATCTCCGCATAACGCCCCGCCGGCCGTGCCCCTCGATGCCGCCCGCCCCCACCATGCCTCCGACGACCCTCCGCCGCCGATGCCGGGCCGCGGGCCTCCGACGCAGAGGTAGCTTAGGCTCCTTAGATTGTGCGGAGTTCATTCTTTCCCGTACGGTGACAATCATGTGCCGTGGAAACTCTTGGCCTTCGGGCTTTTAAGTTGAATGATGAATTGAGTTTTAGGGGCTTCGCCACATTCTCGCTGTTAATTGATTGTGCGCTCCGCTATGCGCTCATGCACCTTCGCAGCCTTGATCGTGTTGGGGTTGGGGCTAACCGCCGCTTGATGATTGTGTTGGCCGCCAAAAATACCCGGGGCCCGCGCTGGGGTGCTTAACGTGGTTCCGCTGATGATGAATCGCCAAGATGTGTTCATTTCGGGAGACTTGGGTTCATACCATGCAGCGTTCCCCTGCTGCCCTTCGAGCGGTTTTGGTGGGGCAGGTTCGAAGTACGATGTAGCCAATCGTGCCCCTGAGGCCTTCCGGCGGTCCCATGACTTGACAAACCGCCAAGTGGAACGAGTACTCTTCGAGTCGAGCGCCGCTTTTTGGCGGAGGATGATATTGAGGACGATGAAGCCGTAGCCATCGCGACTTGGGCAAGCGGCTTGTTGGGTCGATCGCGAGGCCGAAGTCGTTGTTCCAAAGCAGATGATGTGGGCTTCGAGTGGGGTGACATGCGAGGGTATACCGCATCGAAAGTGCTATGGGGTGAGCTTGTTCTTTCGAGCCTCGTGATACCGAGCCGCGATTCTCGCCAAGAGCCACCGTGGAGGTGGTGGATGTAGAGGAGTTTGTGGAGCGTAGCGGGCGGTGTTGGTTAAGGCCATTTTGTATGGGGGTCGTGACCTCTCGTAGCTGAGGATGTGTGTGCGGAGGCTCATGGGGCTTTCCTACGCGAGGGCCGTAACTGCCCTCGTAATGTAATAAATGTGGTATGTTGGCAAAGAGTTGTTTTGTGTTTGTTGCATGTACCAGGTGGGAATGGTGCGCTGGAGGTAGCCGCGTGAAGCAGCCGTGTCCCCTATTTTTCCTTAGCGGATGCTCGCGCTGCTTTTTGCGAAGTGTAGCCGCTGAGTAAACAGCAAGGGCGCCCCCTATTTCACTTAGTGCGAGACTCGCTGCTTTTTGCGAAGGTAGCCGTGATATACAAAGCAGCGCCCCCTCGCTTTCCTTAGTAGCAGGCTCGCGCTGCTTTTAGCGGCGGTAGCCGCGAGTAGACAGCGGCGCCCCTCGCTTTCCTTAGTGCGAGACTCGCTGCTTTTGGCGAAGGTAGCCGCGATAGATAGCTGGCGCCCCTCGCTTCACTTAGTGCGAGACTCGCAAGGCTTTGGGCTGGTAGTCGCGATAGACAAACAAGGCCCCCTCGTTTCTTAGCAGGTCGCGCCGCTTTTAGCGGCTGCAGACTCGGCTGCCCCCTCGCTTCACTAGTGCGTAGACTCGCACAGTTTTGCGAAGGTAGCCGTGATAGACAAATGGGCGCCCCCTCGCTTTAGTGCGAGACTTCGCCGCTTATGGTTGCAGCCGCTATAGACGCGCCCCTCGCTTTTCCTTAGTACAAGCTCGCTAAGATTTTGGCGAAGGTAGTCGCGATAGACAAATGGGCGCCCCCCTCAAGCTTCACTTAGTGTGAGACTTGCACGTTTTATGGCTGTAGCCGCGATAGACAGCGCGTCCCCTCTTTCCTTAGCGATGCTCGCTGCTGCTTTGCAAAGGTTTGCTTGACCAAATGGTACTCGCTTTTTTTATTGCGTGGTTTCGCTACAAAGTTCTTTTGGGACGCGGAGGGTCCTTTTTCGCCTGGGCTGTGGTTCCCCGTTGAAGCTTGAGTTGGTGCGAGGGTGCGCCTTGTATTTCTCAAGGCGCACGACTCATCGCCTGAGACTTGGTGCGGACGGTCCCCGGCGGCGCTAATTGGGACTTTTGCAGGTGGCTTTGCGGGGTGGGTCCTCGCGCTTTGTGCACGCCCATCCTTGTTGAATGGCGGTCTTATGGGTTGTCGCAGCTTGCGCGCCGCCAAGGTTTCGTGTTCAGGGCTGCGCCCCTACCCCTTCGAACTTTGATTCCTTTGGTGGAGTTGCCCACGGGATAATGTTATATTCTCCATTGTGGTATCCCCTTCGCAGAGTCACCGCCCGAAGTTGGCCGGGTCCCGCCACAGGTGCCCCCCGGCACCGGGCGTGGGTTGCGAGGACCAAATGCTCTAGTTTGTCTCGCATTTGGTCTTTGTTGGTTTGCGGAGGTTTGATGTTTCGCCGCCTCGGGGCACTCAGAAGGCCGTTGTTCTTCATTGCACTTCGCGTTTGCCTTGGGGGGTCGGGGTCCGCTTACATTTTCCATTGTGGTGCCTTCGCCGGGTTGGGAGGCCGTGGGTTTCGGAGGTATCCCGCATCTCGCCTATAGGATCGGGGTTTGGCTATGGGTGGTAGCATGGTGGCGTGCATGTGGTCGGGTGGTCGCTTCTTCCTAACGTGGGACTCGTGGGGGGGGCGAGGTTTGGTTTTATAGTGCCCTTGGGGGCGGGAGGTGCTCCTCGCGGGGTGGTGCTCCCGGCGCTGGGTGGATGTCATAAGTGCTTGGTGTGATTATAGTTTGTACGGGCGGGAGGTCTTGTCCTTGGTGGGTGGTGGTGTTAAGGCCGCACGGGCGGAGGTCTTGTCCTTGGTGGGTGGTGGAGTTGAGGCCGCACGGGCGGAGGCCTTGTCCTTGGTAGGTGGTGGTGTTTAGGGCTATACGACGAAGGTCTTGTCCTTGGCGTGTGGTGGTGTTAAGGCCGTATTTACGGAGGTCTTGTCGCTGGTAGGTGGTGGGATTTTGTTGCCGAGCCCCCCGCGGCGGCCCCCGCCTCCGATTGCCGTGCCCCGTGGGGCCGACTTCGAGGGGTGGCGGAAGTACTGCCGCGAGCCCGGCGGAGGTGCTGTGGCTTCCGCTTTTGTGTGCGCCCGCTGGTCTCATACTTGAGAGCGCTGGGCGTTTTCATTGGTGAAGCCCATGCGGAGGTGCCGTGGCGCCCGACTTTTTGTAGCGCCCGCTGGGTCTCATACTGGAGAGCACGGGCGTTTTCATTGCGAAGCCTCTCGCGGAGGTGCTGTGGCGCCTCGACTTTTTGTGCGCCCGCTGGTCTCATACTCGAGAGCTGGGCGTTTCGCGGCGAAGCCCCTCGGGCGGAGGTGCTGTGGCGCCCGACTTTTTGTGCGCTCGCGGTCTCATACTGAGAGCGCTGGGCGCTTTTTCCTTTGCAGCCCTCGGGCGGAGGTGCCGTGGCGCCGACTTTTGTGACGCCCGCTGGTCTCATACTGAGAGCGGGCGCTTTTCATTATGAAGCCCCCCGCCGGAGGTGCCGTGGCGCCCGACTTAACATAATTTAGAGTAAGGAGTGTTTTTGCCGGTTTGACCGAGCCGGGGTGCAGCCTTGGCGCTGCCCTCCCGAAGCGGCAATCCCAGCTACTTCAAGGCCGATGAGGGCCGGGTGGCGCCAGCCAGCCCCCAAGCATATACTTGCGCTTGCAACTTTCTCCGATGTGGGGTAACTAACCCGCATATATTAGATATTGGTACGGCTCGTTAAAAAACCTTGCGCCCCTCTCGCAAGGAAAAAAGAGTGCAGCCCGTATTGTTCATGGTCTTAAGTTTAGAAGAGAAAAAATGAAATGGTAAAATGAGCTGAGCCTTTACAACTCGCGAGTGCCCGGTACATTGCACCGCTTAGGGGTAGTACTTGGCGGAGGTCGCCGACGCTCCATGTGGGGGAGATCGTGGCCTTCGAGATTGCGTGGAAGGAGCCGGGTCTTGTGGACTTCGCGGACGCAGGTATGGGCCCGCCCACTTGGCCATGAACTTGCCAAACCATCTTCGCTTCTCGCTTCCCCGACGTAACGTCTCTAACGGAGATCGCGGGCGGAGGCCGAGCTTCTTGTTCCTCCATCTTGTGGTCTCCTCCCCGTATGCGCGGGAGGTTGAGGACTACCATGTTTCTTGTTTCTTCGAGGAGGTCCTTCGCGACGCCCCTTCTTCTTCGGGGCTTGCAGACCCTTAGCGACGCTGCTTCAGTTCTTCCGGGAGGACGGCCTCTTCTCCTAACAGAGCTTGAAGGGCGTGAATTTGGTCGCACACGGCTGAGGTGTTATGTGACCACATCACCGGAGTGAGCTCCTCGCCCATTTTCCTCTTGGTTTCATGGGACCTTCGCGGCCGATACCCCGCAGATTATGCCGCTGGCTCTTTCGACGAGCCCGTTAGATTGGGGTGCCTCACGAGGCAAAGTGTATCTGGTGCCTATTTGCGGCGTAACTGCTTGAAGCCTTCGCCGCCGAACCCTGGTGCCGCGATCGATCGCTATGTCGCCGCCGGGTTCCGCCGCGACGACCACCGCCGTAAGAACGCTTTTGTACCGAAAGTGAGAGGTTATGCTTTGGCGTAGAGGGCGGGCTTCGATCCATTTGGTGAAGTATTCGACCGCCACTATTGCATAGCGGAGGTTCCCCGAGCCGGGCGTGCATTGGACCGACAAGGTCTATCGCCATCGCTGGCGGGGCCATGTGGGGCGATGAGGGTTGCCTGAGCCCCGCTTGTTGGAGTGGTGGGTCGCCACCGCATCCTTCGCAGCGTTTGACCGCCTGCGGGCGCCGTTGAGTGCGGTGGGCCGCAAGCCTTGTTCAACACCTTTCCCACTAGCGCCCGGGGTCCGCTTGCGAGCCGCAGATGCCTTCGTGGACCTCCGCTAGGATGGCGATGCCTTCGCCGGTGGATATGCATTTTAGCCATGGAGCGTTACGGATGCCTTGTACAGCTTTGTTGTCGCATCAGACGGCAGCCTCGACCTTCTCGCCAACCCTTTTTGTTCTTCCCTAGATTGGGGCTCAAGAGGCCTCTCGATGAATGCAATGATCGGGGGTCTCCACCTTCGCCGGTGGAATGGCGCCGACCGATTTTGGGGTGGGTCGCCTTGAATCGCTGGCTACGCAGTATTTCAAGAACACGCCCCGCGGCAAAGGGTTCGCCGATGCGGCTCGCTGAAATTGCCGGCCGCCGCTGTCCCCGCCGATATGGTCTTTATTGTGACGCCGAAAAGAAGGCCTCCGCTCTCCTTAGCCTTGCCGTGTATTTTGGCAGCTCGGGTGCTTGGCTTTGTTGTCCTTCTCGCTTGTTTCGGTGACCACCTCCGAAGTCGGTTTTGATGATGGCCCTTCGCTACCGACATGGCCCGAGCTTGTTTAGTGCCGTGAGCACCGCCAGATTCCCGCCGTTTGTTTGTGCAATGGAACTCTAGCCCGGCAAAGATATCTCGCCTTTGACTGAGGGTGAAGTGATGATGTCCGCGATGCCAGCCTCCGCTGGCCCTCCGTGTTCGGCTGTGTGCCGCCCAAATCGGGTCCAAGTTTGCCGCTTGGTTGTATGTGTCGTGTCCACCGCTAGGAAATCGCTAGGGCCTCGACTTGATGGCCGCTCGCCGACGACCGATTATGGGTCTCCGATCTCGGTCGCCCACTTCGCTATTCCCGCCCACCGACTCTGTGGGTTTCGAATATGTTGTCGAGGGAAAGCTCAAGGTATGGTGACCTCATGTGCCCGGAAGTAGTGCTTAAGTTTTCCTCGTTGCCATGATCAATCGCGTAGGCTACCTTTTTACAAAATTGCGGTAATTTAGCTTGGGCCCTTCGAGGGTTTCGAGACATAGTAGACGGGATTTGCCTCGACCGGTGCCCTTCGCTCACTTCTTTGACGAGCACCGCCGACGACGCATGGGGCGATGCAAACACGAGAGAAGGAGCCCTTCGCCTCGGTTCCGAGTGGCGAGGGTGGTAAGGTTTTTGAGGTAATCGCATGAGGTCTTTGAAGGCTTTTGCTGCGAGGCCCCCAGCCGAATGGGTCCCTGCTTTTTAAAGTTTGGAAGAACGGGTAACCCTCGCCGGGCCGACCTCGAGATGAACCTCGCTATATGGCGCGAGGCGCCCAAATTAGTCTCCGACCGATTTTCTCCTCTGAGGTTCCATCGCGGTGATTGCCGCGATCTTCGGGCTGGCCCTCTATTCCTTTTATCGATACGAGGCAGCCTAGTAACTTGCCCTTGCTTACCCAAATACACACTTGGCGGGGTTGAGTTTGAGCCCGGCTTCGCCGCAGCTTGACGGGTCCTTTGAGGTCCGTGATGTGGTCTTCCTTTAACTTACTTTGACTACCAAGTCGCCGACGAGGCCGAGATGGCGCTGTCGCCTTCAACACCTCCGCCGCCATTCGTAAAGGACGAGCCGGCTATGAAGGCCTTCGCCATTCTCCGGCAAAGAAGTTCAAGGGGGTTATGAAGCTTGTCTTCTTTCATCCGCCTCGTTCATCCAAATTTGGTGGTATCCCGAGAAACAGTCCGTGAGGGACAACCTTTCACAACCCGGCCGTGAGATCGACTAGAGAGCTGATTCGGGAGGGGAAAATCGCCCTTCGGCATGCTTTGTTCAGCCGGTGAAATCCACACACATCCTCCATCCGTGGGCTCCGCTTTGCCTTTGCTAAGGCTTGCTTTTTTCACCATGACAACGTTGGATAACCAAGTGGGGTACTTGACCGGGCGGATGACCTCCGCTGGCCCGTAAGGCGGTTCACCTCCGCCAAGGCCGCTACTCTCCTCTCGTCTCGACATTTTGCGAAGCTTCGCTTTACGGGGTGGCGTCCGGCCTTATGTTGAGGTGGTGCTCGATGAGGTCACGGCTAACACCCTCAGAAATCTTCTACGACTGTGCAAACACATCGAAGTTCTCTCGAGGCACCGCAAGAGCTCGCTTTGGAGGTCCGTCCAGAGTGCGGATATGGTTACTTCTATCGGGCCAAAGCCGAAAAGGCCGACTTTCTTCGCTTTCTTCCGCCGTAGTGCTCGCTGGGGCCCGCCACGCCTTTCCGGCTGTCTCTCTGCCCCCGCGGGTTCTTGTTCTAGGTTGTGGACGCTATACGCTGCCCCGTGCGACAGCCCCCCCTCCGCTTTTGCCGTTGTCCGGTTCCGAACACGGCAATTATGCCGCCGACGGAGGGCATCTTCATGCAAAGATAACTCGGTGGAGGACCGCTGAAACGCTATGGGTGACTCCGGCCGAAAATGGCGCTTTTGAAGCCGTAGTACAAGTCCACCACGCCGAAGGTGATGTTTTCTCGACGGTGAATGGGCTCTTCCCCGGCGAGACCGGTAGGGTGATTTTCCCCCGATGGTCCCAACTTGCCGCCTCCGGCCGAAGAGGGATTGCTCGGCCGGTTGTAACATGTTCCCGCCCTGTGCCCATTTTGTCGGCGTGGATGCGAACAAGATGTTCGCAAGGAGCTGCCCGGTCTACTAGGATCCCGTAATAGTCCAGCCCGGTGTCAATGGTGTCACGACCATCGACGGGTGTGAGGGTAGTCTCGAAGCTTCATATCGCTAGCGCTGAAGGTGATCGGAATATGGGACCAGCGGTCGGCTTCGCGGAGGCCCCTCCGCATCGACATGATGGACCCTCCGATAGTGCTCCTTTCGCCGCCGCTTGTTGCCGTGGTCCTCGCTGGAGCCCCCGTGATAGCGGGATGACTCCGTAAGATGAGTTGGGCTTGCCGACAATTGTCCGATTTCTTGCTTGACCGGGTGTTGCCGGGTCGGCGGTGGTGCGGTAGCGGAGGTGGAGGTGGTAGGGCTTGGTTGTGATAGTTTGCTGCGGAGGCTCGGGGGTGTGAAACTATATACTCTTGCCGGTAGTAACGCCGGGCCGGTTCTCGCTAAAGGTGCCGGAGGGAAAGCCGGGTAGTGGAAGCCCGGGTGTGCCGGGTTCCGTAGTCAAGGGGGTGAAAGTGTAGTGGTTGGAGTGGGTGTTTGCCGGTTTCCTTGTGTGGTTAACTTGCCTCTCGGGTTTTGGCGGCGAAGCCCCTCGCCCATTGCCTCTTTCCCCTTGGCGAAATACGGGGCATTGTTTGGTGTAGTGGCCTTTGCCCTCTCCACGAATGGCAATGGCAGGGGTTGTTTTTATGAGGCCTCATGTTGGTGTCCGGGTTTGGTCCGGGGTTCTTGGTGGGTAGTTTTGCCCCTGGGTGGTAGGTGGGCTTTTGCCGTGGCGGGGGTTATTGGCGATGGTGCCGACTCGACGGCCCCTGCCTTGGGTGGTTGTCCGTAGACGCGGAGGTCGCTGTGGTCGGTGCCGAGTATGGCGGAGGTCGAAAGCCTCTATCTTCGCTTTGTGGTCGCATCGCCTCCTCAGCATTTGTCCATTATCTCGTAGCTCGCTAGGGTCTTCGGTTGCCTCCGCTCACCTTTGAATGACATGGGCCTGGGCGATGCAAGAGACCACCGCCATAATGACGCCTGGCCGGAGACCCCTCGTCCCCGCCTTGGTTTGAGAAACCTCCGCCACCACTTTGTAGGGGCTCGTTTGGCTTCGGCACCACGCTCAAAGAACTCGGTGTTATTGATGAGTTCGAGTCAACTCCTTGAAATTTGGCGCCGGGGCATCGCTGGCCGGACCAGCGACCCATTGAGTTCGGGGCAGCTGCGCATCAGGATCGAGCTACTCTTTCTTGGGCGATCACAAATGACTTGGCCATTGTGGGAGTGATCTCCTCCGCCGCTTCCACGGCGCTTCGTAGCTCATAACGAACTGCCCGGGGGTCGGAGGCCCCGGCGTATCTTAGCAAGTGCCGGTGGTCAGAGTGCCGGAGGCGGGCTTGCCCCGAAGGGGGTTGCTGATGATTGCCGGGCTGGCGGCTGCCTCACCCGCTGACTTCTTGCACCGCCGAAGCCGCCGGGTTGATCCATGCTAGCTCGTCCCCGGCGGCTTCGCCTGCTCGAAGGCCTCCGCAGCGCCGCCGCCGCATCTAGGGCCCGCGAACAACCTCCTTTTTTTGCGACCGGGGCTTGAGGGCCTCTAGTGCCCCTCGCCGCCTTGCTCGGCTTTCCTCCTCTTCATCTTCTCAGAAGCGCTGAGAGCCCTTCCAGCGGATCCGTAGGGGTTCGCCGAGGCGGGAGACATTGCGCCACCGTTGCCGGACCACGCCCCTCGGCCCCGCAGCGCCCGCCTTGCCGGGCGCCATGGCCTTCTTCCCGGTGACTCCGATATCGGGATGACCGGGGTCCGAGATGGCGGGGTCCCTCCGCTCCCGCGCAGGCCGGGCGCAGAGTCGCTTGGTGGGTGGTGGCAAAGATGTCGACGCTTGATGGGTTTGATCTGCGGGGTCCCCTTCGGGTGGGCGTAGTTGTTCCGCCGCGCGATGGGCTTCGCCCGGGCGAAAGTGACTGGCATGGCTTCGGGCTTTTTGTGTCGGGTTCTCACGACGCGCCAACTCGGGGGATCACCGCCTCTAGCTGGGCCTCCCGAGGAGGCGGAAGGGGGCGAGGGCTTCCACGGTAAGTCGAGAACACCACGGCCGTGAGCGCGCGGCTCCGGGTCCGCTCGACCTTCGGGCGTCGCTCGAGGGTCGAGGTGACGGAGGGTGCCCGATCCTTGAAGGAGGAGGGAAAGGACAAGTCGTGGAGGCGAGGCGGGGAGTAATAAAAACGCTGTAAATGGTACTTAAATTGGCCAACAATCGGTCCTTTCCTTGAGCCCGCACTGGGTATTTATAGGAATACAAGGGGTCGAGGGGCTGATTTACAATTTGGTACATGGTAGGTAGGGGAACACACACTTACAAAATTGCCCCCCCAGGGGCAAGCCAAGAACTATTCATACGGGTTAGTACGGGAAAAGACGCGGTGACTTCTCCCCCCCCGAGTCGTCGGGGTTTCCGGCCGGCCGCCGTCCCGCGTGCACCCGCGAGGGGGCGGTTCCGAGGGGCCCCTCCGCTGGCCTTCCCAAGCCGCTTGGGCTCGCGCTGCTTGGGAGACCCCTTCGCCGGGCGCCCCCCTCATCGCAGGGGCCGCCATGCTCCCGCTTCGAATGCCGGCCCGGGCCACCCTTGACGGAGGGGTGACGCCACAAGCTCGCGGTTTCGAGGGTCCTCCGCATGCCGATCCCGCAAGACTTCGCAACATGTTAACGGAGATTAATTCTTGGCCCCCGTAGTGAGGCACCGGGGTGGGTCCGGGTCGGGCGAGGGTCGCCCACCCCAACATTAATGGGGATGAAACTCTCTCTACCCCATTAAACTCTTATATCATCACACTCAATATTAATATGGTGCCACATTAGCCTAATTAATGCCCTTGTAGCCCAATGGTAGGACGGTCTAGTGGGTTGCTACCCACCGTGGTTCAAATAATCCTAGTGCCCGCACCTTTTCTTGAGATTTTCCCAGTGATTTACCGACATTATGCATTATGGTGTTTAATGCCTCGCCGACAACGAGGCGCCTATGGTGACTTCGAGAATCTCCGATGTGTCGGGCCGCCCAATCCTTCCTGAGGTGCTCATAGGGGTAGGGATTGCGCGCGCGTTCTCATAGGGGTGAGTGTGCGGCGTGATTGTGAGCGCCCGAAGTTGCACCGTAATTTTTTTAAAAACTCATATGAAACTCAAATGAGACTAGACTTACAGACGCCAAGATTCAGATAGGGCGTCGCCATTTCCTTCGCCGCTGTTCGCCGCGGGTTTTATGTCCGACGATCGACATCCCCCCGAAAGCACCGCCAGCGCTCATAAAATCCCACGCCTCCTGCACCGGCTACGCGACCCGCATTGCTTTCACCCATTCCAAAGAAAAACCCCGCCAAGGCCGTAGTTTCCAAAGAAAACCCCACCCCCTACCGGCCGCTGTCGCGCCATGGAGAACCTTCCGAGCACTTGCTTGTGGAGCTTGGCGATGCGCTGCCGCCATGCACGCAGCATCCTATGGAGGACCTCTTCAATCAGCGGGCCACCGTCAAGCAGATGAAAGCGGGGCGTCGCGACCCCCCGGTGGACGGAGCATCCACTAGACCGGTGTCGCTCGGCGGGTCTACGGCCGGGGTCGGCCATTACTTACCGCTACAGTATCGCGACGAAGTTCATCACCAAGCTTGCGGTCGGCAACCCGAGGCGTGTTTTCGTGAGCGTGCATGTTCGCTGAAACCGTGGAAGGTCCGCGACACCGTGTCGTCGCCGACAAGCTGAAACAAGCCGACCGACCGCGGCATGGCCCTGACGCTTCATGCCCTTCTCGCTTTAAAGGCGAACGCCGCCGATGACGACCTTGCCCGAGAGGTGGTGTTATGTGGAGATTGAGCACGACACGGCGGCGACGATGGTGGCTGCACTCGAGGAGGACCGCTGAACAGCCACGGCAGTACTTCCTCGTAAAACACCGAAAGTGCTGCACGACGCACCTGGTGCCCCCCTATGGAGAGAGAGGCGGCATCTTCGTTCCTCCTCTTGCCCAACCGTGCATCGCCAGACGGGCATCGCTAGATGGGGAGACAGGTACTATCGCGTGCCCGTGCCGGAAAAACCAGATCGGTATTGCCGTCAAGACTGCGTATCGCAGCGAGGACCGTAGGATCCGCGGCCAGGGCGAGTGTAATATGTTCTCGCTTTGCCGCAGGTGGGCATAAGCAGCTCGATGATGCTCACATATGCAATGTATGTTCCGTGCAAATTGGTTGCCAAACTTGTTTTGCCTAAGGTCAGTGTTTAAATCCTGAAAAATTGGCACCGCATCGATCGACATTTCAAAAAGATCCGCCTCGCAATGTACATCTAAACTGCAATTATTAGTTATTTTGTTTACCGACATTTCATAATCCATGCATGTGTTGGTACATTTTAACCATTCAATGTGACGGGAATTTTGGGATTTGAAGCCAAATTGGGTGATCTATAGCGCCGCTTATTTTTTCGTGGGGACCATTCGATGGTGTTTTCCTTTTATTTTCTATTGAATTGAAAATGAAAAAAATTTAAAAAACAAAAGGAAAGAGTCCTAACGGGCTAGATTGCCACTATGGCCATGCACGGGAGAATCGAGACTAGGATCAAGGAGCCGAGGGCGCTTGAGCCTGCGCGAATTTAACTTCCCTGTCCCAAAGCGGGCGTGATTCCCAAGGCACTTCATCGATATACGTATTCGACACCGACAAGGCAAATCGTGCAAGTATTCGGGTAACGTAAAGTATATACGTCAGAGCTGTGTCCTCGTCCGCCCAATCCTGCGTCAGCCGATCGAGAGAGACGGGCAGATCTCAACCGAGACAAAGCCTAGATACGCCAGAGGAGACACTCCACGCTAGCGTGTACGACGCGCCTATCAAATGTCGCTGCAATTGGCGCCGGTCATGTCGCCGTAAACGCCTGTCCGCTTCCTAAAAAAAGGGAAAATCCCATGTCCCATCAGCATGGGGAACGCACCGCCACCCGTGATATTGCTACTCGCAACCGAAAGCCACACAAATGCTGTTCACCTCTCCCCGCCCGGGCCGAGCCGAGCTTCCAACAAAAAAGCCCCCATCAAGGCCGCTGCCAAGGCCATGGAGAACCTTCCTGAGCACTTGCTTGTGGTGCTTGGTGATGCGCGCTGCATGCACGCTAGAAAGCATCCTATGGAGGACCTCTTCAATCTCGCGCGTGGGCCAATTGCTCGTAGATGAAAACGGCGCGTCGCGACCCTCGTCGCTGCAGATTACTCGCTGCGAGTATCGCGCGAAGTTCATCACCAAGCTTGCCAAGGTTGGCAACCGTGAGGCGTGCTTTCGTGAGCGTGCATGTCTCGCCGCGGTTCGCGGAAGGCCGCTGACACCGCCTCGCCGCCTCGACAAGCTCAAAACAAGCCGCCGACTCGGCATGCGCTCGCCCAAGACGCTTCACGCTCTCTCGCTTACAGCGGAACGCCGCCGCCGCCGATGACGCATAAAGCGTTCGAGGTGTTGCGGAGATCGAGCGCGACTCGGGCGGCGACGCCGCTCGACGCTAGACGAACGTGGAACTCGCCGCAGCACTTCTGCGTGCATCGGAAAAGTGTTGCGCGACGATTTGCCGCCGCCAGATCCGTGTGGGCAAGTGGCAAAGATCGCCCCTGCTCGCCCAACCGTGCTCGCCAGGACGCGCACCGCGCAGGTGGAGACAATGCAGCACCCCGCCGAATGGGGGGCTGATTAGTATGGCCGCCGCGGGTGGGTGTTCCGCAATGGTGAGTGTAGGATCCGCGGGCGAAAGTGTAGTAATGCTTCTCCTTGCCGCAAATAAGGTATAAGGGCTAAAAGGCCTATGATGATGCTCTCGTGCACTATATACTCTATGTGTGTGTTGTACATTTTGCTAGCTTAGCTCTAAGCTAGATGATCGAGATCGAACAGCTTTTGCTACCTTTTGGTTGTATGCTTGCAAGCATTGGTTGATGTTCGATAGATCCGCCCCTTCCGAAGTTTGAGTACCATGCGGGATGAACACCGTTAGACGCTTTTAATTCGTTGTAGTCCATGTGTTATTTTGTTTTGTTGGTGTTTATGGGACGATGGTGTTTGTGATTAAATATCAATGTGTTGTATTTCTCCAAATCATGTGTCGCATGGATGTTTGATTGCAGCCAAAATGATGAGTGACTAGAGTGATGACAATGGTATATCCATGTTTGTGAGGTGTAAAATTTATTTGTGATTGGTATATATTCATGTTTGTGAGGTGTAAAATTTATTTACGATTCTCACCCTCGTATGCCACGCAAAATCACACCATGGTCGCCGCGAGCACCTCGGGCGTGGCCGCCGCCAGTCGAATCCTCCCTTCTCTCTTTACCTCGCACCTCGAGACTCGCCGGCTTGATGGTTATGCCCGGTGCCGCTGACGCCGCTTTGAACGTCAGCTGTCCGGTCCGCCGTTCATGCCATCACAGACCGAATCCAAAAAGACTAATAGTACTTTTCGCTTGTTTGTGGTAAATATTATCCTACCATCGCATGGGGTAACTAGGCTCAAAAAGATTAGTCCTCGCAATGTACTCATCTAAATTATGCAATTAGCTATTTTGTTTATTACCACGCCATCATACTCAATGCATGCTTTTGGTACATTTAATGATTTGATGTGATTCAATTTTGAGACGCCGAGCCAAATTCGGGTGATTTAAACACGTACCCTAAGAATCTTGCTTAAACTTTGTTTTGTCAAAGGAATCTTGCCACATTTTTCTACTCTATGACATGTGTGGAGCCCAAAAGAATTTCAAAACTTTTTGCTTTGAAATTATCTTGTAAAGGAAAATCTAGGCCTCAAATTAAAAATGAAAAATTGAAATTTAAGTGTTTTAATTGACCTCTTATAGACAAATAAACTACCAATATAGTGATTGTAGTTCTCAAATATCCATGAAACTTTGTAGTTTAGAAGTTTTTGATTTGGGACATGTGTGTTCTTAGTTGTGATATATACTATAATTAGGACAATCAACAAATAAAAATAGGCATCTCTTAGCTATTCCATTCGAGGGTGTTTTCCTTTATTTTTCATCGAAAAAGAAATAATTTTTTTAAAAGGAAGAGTCCCCGACTCTGCCACACTGCCTACTATGGCCCCTGCCTCACCAAGCATGCATTCGGAGAATCGAGGCGGACTACAGCTTCCATCTAGTAGACCGCCCTCGTTTATAGTAGATGGTAAAAATATTTTTCAAAGGCAGGCCCCAATCGCTTGAATTAACTAAAAATGTTATAACTCACAAAACCGAAATACCATTTTTAAATTCCGATTGCACCATTGAATTCTTTCAATAAATCTTTCAAAACAAGAAATCATATGGTTATATTTCGATAAATTATAGGTGGGTCCTCGGCGGTAGTTGGTATTATAGAGTAAAAGTAAAAAAGAACTTAAAAAGGCGAAAAGAAAAAAAAAGAGAATAGGAGGGTGTATGTGTAGGGAGTTTGTTTATTAATTTTCAGGAATTTTTCAAGCTTGAAAATGTAGCGCTTTCGCTTCCTCCGTACGATCTCGGCCCACGTGAGTAGTATTTACCTAGAGGCCGACGCTATGTCTAGTGTCAGCAGCTTGAATCGCAGAAGCTCGCGGCGGAACCGATTCATGGGTCTCTTCCCCCGCGTCAGATTCTAATCGACCATGTCCATGCTAACAAGGAGAAGTGGAGAGGTTTTCAATGACGTGGGCCCTTGGGGAAATATGGCATGCGCACCATTTGCCATTGTGCCCACAAAGACGGGCCTTGATGCCTTCAACCGCCGGTCCACGCCGCCCCATGTAGTGTAGCCAGAGAGAAAAAGAAAGGGAGAGAGAAAAGTGAAGAGCTAATCGAAAGCAGGGGAAGAGAGCAATGACGGTGATTTCCTTTTGTCGTAGAAGCGCGATTAATTATAGACGAGAGAGAGAAAATGGCCACCGCCGCCCCATAATTTAAAATACCTAAAAATGTTTTTAACCGAGAAACCAAAAATCAAATAGATTCCGACACACCATTAAATTTGTTTCAAATTAATTTTTCAAAACAAGATATCATATGGATATATTTAGATAAAAATTACAAGTGGGCCCACACCATGGAAGTTGGGATAGAGTAGACAAACTTTTTCAGGGCCAAATTCCTAATTCTCCCATAGTCCTATTACTACCCAAATAATGTTTGAAATTTCGAAATATAGCACACAAGTTACCGCCTTTTACATTAACTCTGGGACCATCGCGGTTCCGATCGGCAACACCTACAAAGAGGCCACCTCGATTCCTTTATAGTGCTACTATGGGCAGTTTTCTCCTAGTCTCTCGTCTCTTCCTTCTCCCATACTACACCTCTTCTCATATCAGACATTCTCACCTCTTGTGTAAAGTCCTCGACTTTCCAAACTCATCTCAACTAAAACCTCGAAGTACGAGTCGTTGACAAAGGAGTGATCAGCTTCGCCTTCGTCTCCATCCCCGGCAGTGTGGTGCCTTTATCACATCCATGCAGCTAGATATGGTTTTTCATGTGGTTTTTGAAACAAAGAAATACATGAGTTTTTTCTTTTGTATGGTTGCAGATCCGATCGAAAGTCCAGCCGCTCGATCTCTTTCAACTTCATGTGGTCTCAAGTCCCTACCGCCTCGACCCTAGTGTGTTTAGCTAGTGTTGGGTTGGGAAGGAGGCCGAAGAAAATGTCGCAAAACAAGCACGTTTTCTTGCAAACACCGAGATCTCTAAAATGCATTTCCTTTTTTGAAGTTTTTTAGTGGCTCTAAAAAGGTTTTGTTTTGTCTTTTATATTTGTGTGATTCATGCTAGCCAAAAAAGACCTACGCGGGAGATTATAAAAGATGGCAGGAGGTAGAAGAAAATGTGGCAAGAAAAAACACATTTTCTTTGTGTTGTTTTGCCAATGCCTGGTAGCTAAGGTCCTCCCCAAATGGATGTCTCCTCCGGGCATCTTCAGCCGCCGAATGGCATGAAGGGCATCAACAATGTAATAGGCATGAAGGAATCAACCATTGTCGAGTTAGACCATAGCTATTGTCCATCCAAACACCTCGCTTATGGTGCACCACAAGCAAAATAAACAATGATTTCTCCCCTACATCTTCTTCTTTCT
>JADLZK010007123.1:0-17311 GCA_015847255.1 Hyparrhenia diplandra | reverse complement strand
GGCTACACAATCCACATGGTTTACTTGATCCAAAGATCAATGGATCAAAACAGTATTCCACTCCAAAGTCAGTCCTAGTGTCCGAAACACCGAAACAACTTCTCCTTTGCAAATGTGCCAACACCACCAAGTGTACATCACCATATGCATGTGTGTTAGCAATCTCACAATCATTTTCAAAGGATTTTCTCTTGCTCTTACCACGCCACTTTCGATCTTAACACATCGCAGTTAGATCACACAAGTGGCACTAGATGACCGATATGCAAACAAGTTTGCCCCTCTTGATAGTAATACGGTCATCTATCCTAAACCCGGTCATAAACTTCTCTAAGCACCAATGACCGGCGAAATGAAATGCCCTATAGGTTATACCTTTGCCTTGCGCATTTCTATTCCGCTCCATCTCCAAGTGCCGATGCAACACATGCACCAACACGATCAACAATGATATGATCCACTTCATATCATCACATGACCTTCTTGGTCCATCGATCTTGACCTCACTTGCTCTTCACCGCTTCGCGTCGGTCCGTGGTCGGCCATGTCTTCACCCAAGCTTCACCATCTTGCGGTCCATCGCTTCATTGCCTCGACTTGCCCTTCACACTTGCAACCGGTCCATCATGCCAAGCCTTGTCTTGATCTTCACCACCTTGATCACATGACTCCATGTTATGTCTCATATGCAATAAGCTCCTTCATTGCATCATCACATGTGAACTAATCTCCCCGTGTATTATCTCAATCACACATTATTAGTCCACCTAATGTTGTCACTCAATTACCAAAACCACAAGGGACCTTTCACCTACACTTCGACTTCTCCTTTGCCGACAAGGATGCCAACATCTACAACGGCGACAACGACAAGTCGGGTCCCCTCACCCTTAGCTACGACCCGCGTCGCGATTTTTTTCGATCGGCATCGCATTCGCGCCTACCGGTGGGTTAGGGCGGCACATGGACACACCGCCCTCGTCGAACGGTGGGGAGATGTCATGTGCCGACTGGGCCCGCCCATGGGTGGGCGGGGGGCCCAACCGCCATGGCCGCCCAAGAGGAAGGGAAGGGGAGGCCGGCGCTCCTCGCACCGCCGCCACCTCCACCTTCCCCGTCTCCGGGCCTCTCGCTTCCCTCATCAAGTTAGGAGTATCTTAGAACTTTTGGTGTGCAAGGGATATTTCAATCATATAAGAAAAACCCTTATTAGGAAATAAATAAAATTGCTTGTAAAAGGTATTCCAATCGTATAAGGAAACCTTAGAGATATTGCTTAGATTACAAGTCCCACTAGCCGAGCTATATAAGTAAGGGGTCTATAATCTCTTTGGGAGACAAGCAATAAAGAAATAGTTCATGTCCTCTCTCTCACCACCGCCCGCCACCCACTCCTCCTTGCAAGCCGCCGCCGCCGCGGCGCCGCCGCGTTGCGCCCGCCGCACCGCCTCCCCGCCGCCATAGCTCCACCGCCCGGCCCTACCACCTCCTCCACCCCCAACCGGCCCCCAACGCTAGAGCCGCCAGCGATCTCCCACGTTGTCGCCACCCGCCCTCGGAACTTCGCCCGTCGACATGTCACGCCGGCCCAATCTAATCGGTTTGTGACATAATGGTTTCCTGAAAATCTTCTTGTTGTTGGGAACTTGGAATATGATATAGCGAGAATAATGAGAACCTCGATTCTTGACATCTTGTTACTTGGAGAATTTTATTTTAAAATACTTAAAAATTAATAGCTATACTTCTCATGTGTGATAATTCTTTGTCCTACCAAAAGCGTACATAATTATTGACTATTTATTTGAAAGCCCAACTCTTAAGCTACTAATTTTGTGTTGAGTTTTATCAAACCTTATGACCTATGTAGTGTGGTTTTATCGTATTTTTGAGATCAAGAGAACGCACACACATATGATATGTTGTTTCCATCCAAAAATTTGTTCCTAAACTGAAAATATATGCAAAAATATTTAGGATTTATTAAATTCTCATTTTGCCAATATCTCTCAATATTAAGTTTGCTATAATAAAAGAAAGGGTTTATTGGATACACACCACCACAATTTTCACGTTTTGAACTACACCATTGCTATTCGTCTAATTGGGCGATGCCATTACAATTTTGCAAGTGTTTGAAATACGCCACTATGTACGATTTCCATGGTATATAACTAGGTAGTTGATTTGTATGGACGTTTTTGCCCCTTCACTTTACATGGGCATGTTTGAAAACCATGCAATTGGTCTTCCTTGTACATGCACACATGAATAAATAAGATAATATTTTACACCAAATTAACACATAAATAAAGGATAACAAAACACACGATAACAAGCAAGTGCCTCTGCAGCTGTCCCTACCTTTATGCACATACGCCAAGGTTATATTCTTTTGACCGCGCCGTTTTCTACTTTTGACCGATGGAATTATTTTCTTGTCCGACTTTTTTCGTTTTTCGCTTTCATTTTCGTATTTAAAATGTAAAAATAGAAAACAATTGAGGAGTTTTTCGATCAAGTTCGACCGTGTTCGACTTTTTCGCTTTTAGTTTTGAATATTTCGAATTTAAAATTCAATTTAAACCGAATTTGGTTGTCGATCATGCCAACTAGGCAAATGTAAGTGTAGAGTATTGATGCTCATAGCCATATTATATAGGATGTTGTGTGGCCGATCCGGCTTTATTTAATGCGGTTGTTGTATTGCATGTGATTGCACCGACCAAAAGACGAGAGCTAGATGGACCAAAATGATAAGTTTGCTCTCTTGCACTTTCGTAATTTGCCACAATGACACTTATTAATTGTTTTGCATTGTGGGTTGGTATTCCGTATTGAATTTTAGTATACCGGCCGTGTTAGAATTCTTAAATCCGCTCGAATTGGTTCGCTTTTGAGATTCCGTAAGTCCGGTGTTCGTTTTTTTAGTGTCCGACTTTACCCGTTTGGCTTTCGTTTTTGTATTTCAAATGTAAAATAGAAAACGGTTGAGTAGTTTTTCGACCGAGTTTGACCGTTTTAGCCCTTAAATATAACTGAAGTTAATTTGGTGCTCATCACTTGAAGCATGAATAACAAAGCGTATACGATTGACCAAGATCTTATTGATTGAACCATCTCGATTCGCCCAAAGAAATAGAGCTAACGGCATCATCGGTGAGTATGGGTGGAAACAACATAACCGAGCCGGCCGCAATGAAGTAAATGCGCCCCGACCGAAGCCGCTTGTGACCTCGCGTCGAGGTATCGGAGTCGCGGTCTTCTTATCCTTCCCGTCGTGAGTCAAAAGAAGAAGAAGGGCGTATGGCAAACGGAAATACAACAACTCATCTACACCGAATAGTGGGTCCATGATGGCGTCGGGCGTATATAGTGGCATATTTCAAACACTCATAAAATTGTAATGGCGCCCGACCTAATTAGACGATAGTAATGGTGTAGTTCAAAAATGTGAAAATTGCGTGGTGTGTATCTAATAAACCCAAGGAAAGGCATGGGCTATGTAAAGAAAAGTATCGAAAAAAGAGAAAAAAATGGACAAGTGTCCGCAATTAAAACAATGGTTACTTAGATACCCGCCTCTCTAAAAAAAAAAGAAAAAAAAAAAAGATAGCCTATGATCCTTATTCTTGAATGCCTTGAATATTTGAAGAAGAGAGAAATGTTTCTTTGAGCATAGTAGAATTCAAATTAGCCACTATATTATCCACATACATGCACTTTCTTGATCTTAGATTATGACCGAATGCTGCATTGATCTAAGTTTTGATTCAACTATATTTGCATAGTAAAGTATGCTATATCCTTACATACCTGAAAATCCATATAAGCCTCTTAGATATTTAAAGACATTATTAATGCTTTGGTGGAGATCCAAAAATACCACATATATTGAGTGATTGAGAGTATCATTTACGTGGAGAAGTTAAGCCAAGTTTTTCTTTCATTTTTTTCTTTCAAAACTCCAGTTGACTTGGCTAAAGAAAGAAAAAGATGATTTGTCTCTAGCTGTTTTACGTTTTTCAACCGCCCAAAAGTTTTGTGGTAGACACTTCGAATCCGTAGCACGTGGAAAAATTAAGAAATAGTTTTATGTTTGATGTCTGGATCTGATGTTAAGTCTAAAGTAAACTATCATTTTCACAAAGAAGAGTAAAATCCTAAGTGTGGGGAACTTGTTGATGGCAGATAAAGTCTAAAAATCAATTATTAGTTTTCCTATCAAAGAATGGAACAATGTCATTAAAAGATAATTATTATTGATGAATTCCACGAGTTTTTCATGTATACTCTGATGGATGAACTCTAAAAATTTTAGAAAAGAGAGGAAATCAAGAAATGGAAGAAAAAGGACTTCAAGGCATTAGTATAAATTCCAAGGATCTAAAGGACAAGGGAAGACATTGTTCCATCATCCGATAAGGTGGGGCTAACATCGATAAGGTGCGGGTGGCCGCGATGTCCGTGGATCCACGTGTCTAGCATCTAAAAGCTTCTTCCAACCGACCTTGAGATTCCGTAAGTCCGTGTTGATCCAATGGCTGAGATTTATCCAAAGAGGCTATACAAGCGGGTGGACCATCCCCCGAAACCCTAATTTATTATTAGCAATTCATTGTTAGTATTAGAGTTGAGAGAAGTCAAGATTTCCATGTTTAGAGCTAGAGAGCATAATTCCAATTAGTTACTACAGATCTTGATTATCAATGAGGTTTATTAGAAATAGAGAGATTAGTAAGGAGCGGTCGGAGGTATTCTATCCCATGGCTCTTCTCTCGCTGTATTCTACGGGATCATTCTCTTCGCGAGAGGAGCTAGGTTGTCTCATCATGCCCTAAATAACAACTCTAGAGTTGGTTTCCCACCTGTGGGGGGATAAACCCCTATCCCCTCACGGCCCACCTTGTGTTGAGCCTTCCATGCCAGCCCGGGCCGCAAAGATCCTTCTCCCCTCGGGCGTCCCCAAGGCGGCGGCCATCGGAGATCATGGCGGAGACGTGGTCGTCAAGATAATTACCTTGTATAGCTCTATTGTAATCACTACAAACTTCCCTATTGTAACCGATCAGGATAGATCTTGTCGGCTTGGATCCGACCTATAACCCTACTCCCCAGAGTATATAAGGCGAGCAGGGTCCCCCTCTAGAACTCACTTGATACTCAATCAATCTAAGTAGGACGTAGGTTTTACGCCATCAAGGCGGCTGAACCTGGATAAACCCATGTGGTTTTCCCTTCGCTCATTCTGCTTAAACGTCTTGTTAGTCGTCTAGCGCACCTCTACCACTCGAAACTATTAGCTGGGTACACCCCTGCTAAGCTATCTCCAATAACCCATCGACACCACCGCTATGCATGTGTATGTCCATGCTATAGAACATTTAAGATCAAATTAGGAAATTAGATCATGCTTATATATTAGATCTAATAGGAAGATATTTTTTTTTATGTAGCATGTTACTACATCCTAGTAGCTAATGTATGATAATTGTGAGTCCAAAGTCGATCGAGAGTGAGAGGGTTAACGGATCCTAACCTCGCAAAACAGTTAAAAGACACGAGGAACTCAATAGTACACCCGGTGCTGCCTCGACGGGCGAGGGAAAGCGGCACAGAACCTTTGGCCGAACTTTTCATGCGTTCCACGGTGGGGGGGGGGTGTGTGTGGGGGGGGGTTCCCCGCGAGGGAAGTAGGGGAGAAAGCCGAGGGGTGGACGATCGCCTCCTACTACTCGGTGTGTTTTTCATTTCCTCATCTCTCGGCAGTGTTTAGGGATTTTTGCGTAGTCACCATGGAGGCGCGTGGTAGCGAGAGATGTGCGGAGTGCGGCGAGACGACATTTGTTTTTCACCTTGGGGAGAATAAGTTTTTGTGTGTCACCGTGTGATAGGGTGGTTGGTCACGCCATAACGGTGGTGATGTGCAGGGGACACCATTCGCACACCATGTTGTTGTGCGAGTAGCTCGAGGGAGCGGATAGGGAAAGTTGGCTGTCACGGATGACCCAAGTCCACATCCTCGTAATCGGTTGACGCCTAATCTAAAGCGAGAGGGATACAAGAGCAAAATCGTGTTAGATTTTGGGATTGAATGGCCAAATCTAGCCATGGAGGCTCACAATCAAAGGAAAATGACATTGGTAAATCGAGTTTGTATCCCGGATCCTTGGAAAAAACTAATCTAAACAAGCCGCCTCAACTTGAGAAAACATTCGAGAAGGAGAGATAGCGAGGAAAAGCAAAGCCAGAGGAAATCGGGCAACAACTCTTCATTTTTATGCCCAATTGTATGACAAGGAATTGGGCCTAATTAGATCAAGTGGTTGGAGGCAACTCGAGGTTGACAGGGGTGGCAAGAGATAGAGGTTGAAGAAGGCATGAGTAAGGATGGGCCAAATTTTGATATGGGCTACTCACATGAGAGTATCTGTCAACACTCGCGAGCCAATTGGGCCAAAATGGATTTGGATATCCAAGGCTAGTGCGGCTCAAGGCTTTGAGTACTCGGCATCTCGATTGGATATCCAAATACTTTGGGCACATAGCTCGACGAGTTCGCCACCTAGGTCCGCTACCGTCACTCAAGAAATCCTTCGTTGAGATTGTGAGATCGACATGGCGAGGAGTAGCACTCCGGGAAGCGCCGCCGGATGAGTGGATGGTGGAGGACGACCTCCCCGGGGGAGGATTCAAGGGAGCGGGATCTCGCTAGAAGCTCTTGTGAGGCCGGGGTGAGGGCTCAGGCCGCTAGGCGCATGGAGGTAATCACTATGCTAGAAGTGGGTTTGGGGACCGTGATTTTGCTTCTGGGCGTGCATATGGTGTTCTAGGGTTGGAGAGATGCTAATGGCGTTACACGGGGGGAGAAACTCGATAGGGATTTGAAAACCCCAAAGGGGATTATGGGAAAGGAAAACGAAGATGAAAGGGGGATTTGAAGTCCCATGACCTCTTGTAGATTCTTTAGGTTGGTGCAATCCTTGGTGGAATGGATGATAAAGAAGAAGCAATATGACGGGCCATCACCGGAGTGTGTTACCATCCGAAAATCCCGTGAGTGTTTTCCTTGGGTCCCCGCTTTGCCTTTGTTATGACTTTCCTTTGTCTATTTGTTCATTCAGTTTCTATTCTCTTGAGTTGGAGATGTATGGAGCTTGTTATCGTTTTCTTTGACTTCGTCCGCCTTCCGGTTTGGAGCCGATGGGGGCTATGGTAGTTCCATCCGGTGTTTAGTGCGTTATGGTAAAACTAGTTTGGCCCAATTGTAACAAAAATCCTCGTAGTTTGCTTTCTTAAAGAGATAATTGCTTATTTGGCCCCTCGAAAAACTTCATCTTACTTATTTGGCCCTTTTCTTTTTTAAAAGTTGCCTATTTGCCCTCGAAATGAAAATTTCTTTCTTTTTAGCCTTCTATTAGTTCATTTAGGTCTCCCAAAGAATCGACACACAAAAGACCGGCCCCGCCCCCCTTCCCTTAAGCTTCACCCGTCCCGAGCCCGACGCCTCCTGTCCTCTCGGCTCGCTTCTGGCCTTGAGCAAAAAGCGTGAGGCCGCCGCCGCCCAGACCAACGCCCGACGCCGCCGATGCCCAACCGCCGCCCCCTGCAGATCTGGCGCCGCCCCGCAGATCCGCACCGCCCCTCGGTCAAGCTCGTCGCCTCCTTCCCTCCACGGCGACGGATCGGATGGGTATGGCGACGCCCGCCGCCGCCGCCGGCGAGGGAGATGCCCCCCGATCCCCGCGACTGCACTCTGAAGCTCCCCGGTAGGCATCGACGACGCGGAGGTGATGGTCACCATCCCCAACGAGCAGCTAGAGCACGTGGCCGAAGTTCCGGAGGAGGCCAACCTGCGGTCGCCATCAATGTCGCCGGTTCCTTCCGCGACCCCGATCACGCGCACGCCGTCCCGGAGGGCGACTCACGCATCGGGTGGCGAGCTCCCCGCAGCAGCGAGCAACGCCTTTTACTATTTGTTCCTCAAGTCGCAACCGCCGAGTCCAACGCCGCCACGGTTGACGCCGCAATGCGCCGCTTTGGCGCCTCGCGCTGCATTTGAGGACGCGTCTTCGCCGCCGCTCGCTTATTTTTTCAGCGGGGTAAAATGGACTTTTTAGGTGCCACTTCACACCGTTAACCTGTTGAAATGGACCTAAAAGGCCAAAAGAGCAAGAAAGTTTTATTTTGAGGCCAAATAGACAAGTTCGAAAAAAGGCCCGATAAGCAAGATGAAGTTTTTTCGTGGGCCAAATAGGCAATTGTCCCTTTCTTAAAAGCCGAAAGTTAACCTCTGTTCAAAAAAATAAATGTATGATAATTGATATGTAGATAGACGGTCCATAGTTATTGAGTGTACGGTAGCAAAGCCTCAAACAAAAATAAAAAGGTGAGAATGATCTTGATGGCTATGGTACTGAAGCAAGCGTCATCATCCATGGATAAGCTCTGCGCTGTTCCCGGTTGCGAATCCTCGCGTGAACGCACCCACTGCCAAAGCAGTGAGGCAAATCATCTACGCTTGTTTGCCACCATCGAGTGAGCTAGCCCGACAAAAATCCGACCTCGCTCTCACTCTCGGTTCCCACTTATCCCCACTACCGCCATCCAGCAACGTTGTAGTGGCCCACGCACACCACTCGTTTCTGTATATCTGTACTAGCTTAGGTGCAGGAATTTGACGTGGAAACACTATATATATGTGGTTGCCACAGTATTTTCATTCAGCACGGGCAGCGCGCGACTGTGTAGCAAGCTTCTGGACGGCACGATATTGTCAACTTTGGGATCTCGCTTTGGCCTTTGCAGATATAACATAGCAATAATGGATGAGAGAACTGACAAAATATGTGTTTTAGATGCAAAAATATCCATAAAGTTGTAACAGTACATACAACTTAGTTATCAGTCCCATGCTAATAACAATGAGCCCGGCAGTGATAACATTGATAAGTGGGATTTCACTACGGCTATAGCCTCTGACCAGCAGTAAGACCAGTTTCAGTGGAGGTTCCATATAGTTTCATGCACATTAATATGCTGACATGTCATTGTATTGATGAAAAGAGAGGTGATGAGAGTTTCATGTGTTTAAAGATAGTTTCATAGGGATGAAATTCTTTTGCACTGTTTCCAAAATATGGTGTTTTGGAAACTAAGCCATGAAAAAATCCTCCACTGAGGCTGGCCTAATTAATAGACCACTAACGGTTCATGGCTATATGACCGACAGTGATAACCTAACTGGATACAATGAATAATTCAGAATGTGTTCACGTGATGCCAGATGAAGAGAAACTTTATATCAAAATGCACAGCTCAATAAGATCTAAAACATTGTAGTTAACCACTTCTTTTAGATATTTTAGATGTCCAAATATTGGATATAAAGTACTCAGACATATTAAACGATCTTCATTGGAGACATTGAGGTCTCTATGTCAAAGTACTTTGCAGTTAATATCTTTTTCATATGAGGATATACAATACAAGATTCATACGTGAACTTAATTAAAAGAATAGCGTTGGCTATATAGTCATCGGGTTTTTGTTTGCTGAGGTGCTATTAGTTGATGGCACAGAGAGATGCATGGTTGGTTTAAATCCTAGAAATGTATATTTTCCTTAAAAAATTCAACATGATCTGTCCATGAATCAGCGCGCAGTGATACCATCACCACTAGTTTTGTATAAAGATGATTTACGCGCATAGCTACTTGGGCTAAAACAGTTTGGCCATGATATATGAGTGGTGTGATACTAAACGTGTAGCTCCAAAGTTGCATTGTTAACTACAAAGTTGTCAAACCCGGCCTTGCAAGAAAAGGTATATAACTAGGAGTGAGAGACTGACAGTCCAACTGGGGCGGGTCAAGAGTGAGAAGCAGAACACAAAAACATTATGGTTTTAAAGTCACATATACATGCCCATATAGATAACAGCTAACCACGTACGTCGGGTTGGTGGATGGTTGGTTAGCGTGTACACTCAAATATGCCGCCACAGTGGAGTGTCGGGCAACGCTGGCCGGCCGGCCTGAGTGGAGTCTGTGTATATAAGCATGTGTGTGTATGTCGAGCATGCATGCCAAGCAGACAAAGCCAGAGGCGTGAGCGAGCTATATAGGGTCAGGCAGTTACCTGTAGCCTGGAGGCAGCCTGAGCTGGGAAGATCGGAGAGGGCGATCACACATGGAACTTGCCGGGACATGGAGGAAGGTGATGCCTTACATGGCCATGGTCTTTCTTCAGTTCGGCTTCGCCGGGATGTTCCTCATCTCCGTCGCGTCCCTGCGGCAGGAATGAGCCACTATGTCCTTGTTGTCTACCGGAACGTAGTCGCAGCCATTGTTATGGCTCCATTCGCGCTCTGGTTTGAGAGGTGATTATATTGATCTATCCAATCCATTCTTATAGCACTCCATTACTCTCGCTGTTTTTCTTTTTGGAAAGACCGTAGCATATATACTTGATATGCAGTTTTGTTGTTATATATACACACATGCATTGGCGGCATACATGTGCTGTTATGAATATTGAAGGGACGACTGGAGTGTTTTACATTGCTTTTACCTCTCCTTGGCTCCTACTACTAGACCTCGTCGTATTGTAGTAGATATATATTTTTTTTTCTCTCCTTGCAAAATGAACGTGAGGCGGAAAAAGCCTTGATATCTTTCTCCTCCAATACCGTAACGCAAAAGCTAGAACCTAAAAAGAGCTCAGCCAAAAAGGGTCTAATTATATATTTGTGATGCCAAAAGTTGTCAGTAAATTAACCATTAAATATTCCAAAGTCATTAGTTGGCTTCTTTGTATTCAAAATTGTAAGATGTCCTTTGTAAAATATTCGTTCTTCCTTTTTGCTAATGGAAAGACGAGCCTTCAAATATATTGATTGATCAATAATTATTTGTTAACACTTTTATCACACATGGATCACACACTGCATGTATTTTCGTTGGGTCCTGAGTTGTTCGATACGTACCCTCCATCTAAAGGATCCCGCTATGAGATAAAAAAAAACTAAGTTAACGATATAGCGTTAAAATATGTTCTATATATATTTTTTCCTGCTCGATTTTTTTTTCTTTGTGAGGCGAACATGCATGCGCATGATAAAATACATAATGGAGAGGCACCTCTACGTGACTTCTCTTTAGTTGGCTTCGGCCAAAAGCAGAGTTTCTCAAAATAAAAGAGCTTTCGGTGTGTCGATGTTGCTAAAAAGTTCATCATATACTGTCATAGAGTTGCTGATTGATCTTTCAAAGACGAAAAAGAAATAATAATGACACTTAGCTTGTAGATGGCCGGCGTTGGTCCATGTGTAGTATTACTTTTTCGTGTGACTAAAGTTGGATAGTAGAAAAAAAAAAGTTGGATAGTAGAGGATCAGAAAGCAGGAAAGCGACCTTGTTCGTGTTCATTAATAACAATATCGTCCTTTTCGTGACAGGAAAACAAGGCCTAAAATGAGCCTATCAGTCTTCATCAAGATCCTTGCTTTGGGATTACTCGAGTAATGATTAACACAATTACCCTTTTTTATATGATCTTTGAGTTTCTATATATAGTATTCACTAATATGTATGTATACTTATCCTTTGAATTAATATTACTCAAGGCCCGTGCTGGACCAAAACTTCATCTATATGGGAGTGAATAGCACATCAGCAAGCTTCGCCTCGGCGTTAACCAACATATTGCCAGCTCTAACTTTTGTAAATGCCATCCTACTCAGGTACGTGAAGAAGCTGGACTACGATATGTATAGAGAGAGAGATACAAACACTTTATATATAGAAATATAATGGTCCTACTGGAAACTAAATTAACATGCATGCAATGATTTCATGCTCCGTCTTCCACGTGATAAATTAAACAAGGATGGAGAGAGTACAGATTAATGAGCGACGGAGCTTGGCGAAGATTGCGGGGACGGCCATAACCGTCGGGGGGTGCCTTGCTTATGATACTTTTCAAAGGCCCCATCATCAACTTCCCATGGAGCAAGCACATGAACGACACCGTATCGGACAGCGGTGCCCACGACAGCGGCCACTGGCTCACGGGCACGTTCATGATCCTGTTAAGCTGCTTCTGTTGGTCTGCCTTCTTCATACTCCAGGTAATTATATACGGAGTATGAACTAAAATTCCGTCCATGCTTCTAACTTGCTAGCTACATACTCCCTCCGTTCTAAATTATAGTTCATTTAATAATTTTTGACCACAAGTTTGATCACTCATCTTATTAAAAAAATTTGTGCAAAATATTACTTTTTTTTTTGTGACTTGCTTTATTAAAAAAGTTCTTCAAGAGTATCTTAAACTTGATTATATTTGCACAAGTTTTTTAATTAAGATGAGTGCTTAAATATGAAGTCAAAAAAGTCAAACGAACTATAATTTGAAACGAATTTAGTACATATGTATGTGTTCTGGCCGTGTGGCAGGCTATGATGCATATCGATCAGGACGTACTTTACACTTAGTTCGCCGTTCAAATAAAGCTATCCTAATAAGTTGGATGAGGAAATTTTTCAGTCATATACGTTGAGGAGTTACCCATGTGGACTCTCCTTGACCAGTCTTATATGCGCAATGGGCGCCACGGAGAGCGGCGTGGTCGCCCTAGTCATGGAGCGTGACACTAAAGCTTGGTCCATCGAGTTTGACATGAGACTCTTCACGGCCGTCTACTCTGTAAGTATATCATCAGCTGTACCTGCTGTATGTGGTTAATTAATCTGCATGTACGATTGATATCATTAATCGGCCGTGTACGAAGAAGGAATGGATGGTGATTGTGTGCCTCGATCTGTTGTTGCTGCAGGGAATAATGTGTTCGGGAGTTGCTTACTACGTGCAAGGGATAGTGATTAAGGAAAGGGGCCCAGTATTTGTGACTGCGTTTAGTCCACTCTGCATGATTATAGTGACTGTGCTAGGCTCCTTCATTCTTTCTGAGGTGGTCACTTTAGGAAGGTATACACACACACACACATGTCTGATCCAAGATTAACTAGCTGCATTCTTTCATTAACTACAGCATCTTATATTAATTTGTTGATGTGGTCGTCCACATGTGTAGGCTGATTGGTGCCACAGTCATTGTTGTTGGCCTCTATGCGCTCATCTGGGGCAAGAACAAGGATCATGTCAGGTCTGTCAACAATAATAATGAAAACAGTTTTGAGAAGCATAAGACTCCTGAGCTACCCTTCTCAACTTGTGACGTTACCAAAACAAGCAGTCTGATCGGCAACATCTAGAAGCTACCCACATACTGAAGCAACATATATTTGGGGTGTTTGGGTCCATTTGTCATGGCAAAAAAGATTAGCGCATGAATTTGTGCTGCTAAACTTCAATCCTTCCACGAGTGTTTGGATCCATGGCAAAAAAGTGATAGGCTAAATGTGCAAAATGAGATGTCTTTCACACCCGAATGCTTTTTAGCCCAATTTTACACCTCTTGAGGTGCAAATAGACTAAACTTTAGTCTCCCCTTTTTCTCACTTTTAATGAATCTATTTGGTTCCATTTGCCAAAAGAATAGGCTAAAAGTATAGGGAAAAATGTTCTGCCATGGAAAACAAACACACCTTATATATACTAGCAAAATGCCCGTGCGTTGTAACGGGAGAAAAAGAAGCTATTAAACGCCGTTTGACATCTTTGCTTCATTTTTTGCACTTGTATATGTGCTACTTTTTATGTTTTGAGTGGTCCGACAATATTCATATATCTATATTTTATTTTTTCCTATAAAATTTAGAAACTACTTCAGTTTTTTTCATGACCATGATATCTGTTATAATTTAATATTGCCAATAATATGACAATGTCCTATTGATTTGTATTGAATAAAATACATCTTGGTAGACTTCATTCTTTCATTGTAGGCGCAAAAATTGAACTTTTTTTTTAATGCTTATCCATATGTTGGTAGAGTTAGATATTAAGTTTCGTGAAAAATTATATGGTACCATGTTAAAGTCGGCAAGATGTTAGTCATCGCCGTATCAAAATTTATGTCTATCTCAAGGAAATGTCACCGATGTAAGTGTGTTGTCGCCTATGATTGGAGGACTCGATGCATCGTCGTTATTGTTGACATCGGCTCAGCCCTCGATTTTTAAAGCTATAGTTACCTTAATTTGCCGTGCCGCTAGCACCAACAAGGTGGAGGCCACCACGTTGTCCTACCAGGCTTCCGGAGGCCGCCAGCGCACACCAACACACGGCCGGTGTGCATGGACGGACTGGTTTGCCTCCGTCGCTACAGCCGTCACCCGCAAATAAGTACGGCCGCGCCTCCCGCCTTGCTGCCGGGCCGGCATGTGCCGCCAGAGTGGTTGTCGAAGCGTTGGAACTTCTCGCCGGATCGCGGAGGTGCGCACGCATGGGACTCGACCAGATCCATCAAAAACTTGCGCTTATGTCCCTCCGCGGCCATGGAATGAGTGATACGGAGATCGGACAATAGCCATCCGTCCTATGCTACACGTCCGTGTCCGGTCGAGATGCGGGCTGAAGCGCACGAAATTTTCTCGCCGTAACATGTAAAGGACGAGGACACGGAGAGGGCAGGTAGAAAAAAAGAGGTGGAGGCAGAAATTTTCTCTTTTATTAGTAGTATAGATATAGATTAAGGAACAAAGCTTGAGTCAACATGCATGCCGACATCGGTGCTTGTCCGTGAGTGTCGCGATGTCTCTCGCTCTCTTTGCTTCTCGTGATCGCATTACATTGATAAAAGGCTAGCTAGCGGTCGCCTAGCGTGTAATCGCCTCATTGAAGTGAAACATGCATTTTTTTATGCAACTCAAAAATGTAATTTTAGCATGTTGTGACCTGTTCTGCGTATTTATGGTGAAAAAAATATAAACTATTTTGGGCTCGCATGACCCCTCGCGTATCCGGCCGTTTTTTATTTCAGCTTACGCTCTACGCATCGCGGAAACGATATTCACGCTGAAAACGCTATGCATAGATTGTAAACTGCATCGACATTAAACCATCGATTATATTTGAGAATTATATTTGCAAAGGTCGGGCTTTCTAACAAATGTTGCAAAATCTTTTTTCGAGTCACATTCGCCCTTTACCCTCGACCCCATGCGAAGGAGAGGAGCGAGGGTTTACCGTGAGGATTAGATTGCCGCGTTTAATTATGCGAACGCCAAGACGTGGTGTAATGTAAAAGGAATGAGGACAGGGAAAGGTGGAGTAAATGGCATTAAAATTCTCCAACCGACTCCCCTTCTATAGTACCACGGACCAAGATATAGGGGAGGCAAAGGATCGCCTCTTTACACTAGGGTACATACGTAAGAGACCGGCATGTGGGCCCTTGCAAGGATAATTGAGTACAAACACCCATGGAGGGGGAAACCAAGTAAAACACCTTTGAACCCTTAAACCCCGACCGGTTTTCACTCTTCGCAGCCGCCAAGCCATTGAGGCCGACGCCGCCTCGCCAAGGCTTCGCCAAGGCGGCATGTTTCTCCCTCCTCGATGGTCAAGCCGTGTTTTGCAAAAAAGAGAGGTTAGGAGTGAAGGCACCTCTTTGCATTGTCGATTAATGAGATGTAGTTGACGAGCCTTTGCACGAGGGTGGTGGCCTCGTGGGAGGGTTCCTATGCACTTTGTGACGCCAAGACTTTGGTTTTCCTCCGCCAATCGACGGTTTTCAACATACAAAGGAGCAGTTTCCTCAAGCATGCACCGCTACGCCTTAGACGCACGAACGACCTCTCCTAACATTACCGTGCTCAACTAGTTGGTCGAACAAAAAAGATGTATTACAAAGATCTGACAAGATACACTACCTTAGCTAATTCCGGCGTTTGGGAGCACGATTCCATGATGGCCTCCAACTTTTATCATCGCCCTCATCGCCAAATACCTCCTCTTCCCCCGCCTCGCACCCCCCGATATCATAACGGTATGTACCACATGGCAGCACACGAGGGGCGGAGGCTACCGCGAAGATCCTTCCACAGCCTCCGCCTTAGTAGTATGTCATGCCTCTCTTCGCTCATGGCGCCCTCGATCAAAAAGCTTCGCCGTTGGTCCCTCCGGCCTCGAGGACTCTAATCGCGACGCCCATAAGGTCATCTCTCCCATAGGTTGGCATCGTCCCCTATAAGGACATCCGCTACCTTCTCGCTCTAGCAGAGGACTCCACATTCATCGCCTACCAAAGGCACAACAGTCAATCCAAGGAAACCCGCATTAAGTGAGAAGGAAGAATCTTTTCCATATCGATTCCTCGTGGACGAGATACGCCCGCAAAAGACATGCGGCCGCCGTAAAGATGAAGTTGATCTTTTTTCTCGACCTCATCGTGGACGCTTCGGTTGTCCGCAGCAATAGTAATAAGATTATTCATGGACCCCGATGTCACAAAAGAAGGTGAATATCTCATTATTGAATACTTCCTAGTTGATGTTCCTTGAGTATGGTATGAACTAGTAGTGGTAACGATGATAGCTAGATGTTTGCACTAATTAGAGTTTATCAATAGCATGTGATGATAGTTACCCATTAGTAAGTTTTCCTTATATTACCCCATGCGAGTCCTTATACTAGAGTACTCTGTTGAATCTTTATCTTATATTTTACGAGGCTTGATCCATGCATTTATCATGATGAGGACATCAACATCAACGATGCGTCCACGCCAACACCAGTAACTATTGCTGGTCCTATTACTCGTGCTCGTACTGCGTCTGGCCAACTTCAGCTTAATCATCAAGTGAGTACCCCTTTGAGTTCTTATCTCTTTGTTTAGACCTTTGAGACGTGTGTATTATTGTTTTGCTCAGGAACCAAGGAGAATACCAAAAGGGAAAAAGACTCACACAGGTTGGATTCGGAATGCTGCACACCTCCAACTTATGACAGTTGCCACGCTCACATACGGAGTCGGATTTGGGCGGTTCAGGACTCCATGGAAATCTCATCAAGTCTACTCTCCAACAGATCCAGTCTCGTGCTCATAGCTATTTTCAAGGAGCGCCAATGACTGAAAACTTGCCAGAAGCTCATGCAAGGTTCCAGCACCAAGCTTAGCACATGGAGACCATGCACCTACATGCCACCCAATAACCGTGATATGGGGATCACATAGAACGACTACACCTCCTTTTTCATCTATTTAATACCCTAGAACCACAAATTCTTATTGGGTTTTGTTTAGTTCAAGCGTGCTGGATCAGCCACCTGACTTCTTGTATTCGAACCCCACATTTGATCAATTGATTGAGTTCTTCATTTCTATTTAGTGATTTCAGCACTT
>JADLZK010007122.1:0-59152 GCA_015847255.1 Hyparrhenia diplandra | reverse complement strand
TACAAGAGTTTATGGAGCGATATACCTTTGTTCTAAGCCTCACAATCTCCCCAAAGAAGATGATTTCAATATTTGAATTTAGTGCTTTGATGGGACTAGTAATTCTTTACTGCAAGAGTTTCATTTGTGCCTATCTCTCATCATCATCATTTTCAAGGAGATAACCCAAAGCTTGTGCTTGATATCATTTGAAAGTCCACTGCGATCTCTTGTTGTCATATTGAGATACCAGTGAAGACATATTTCTCCATATATCAAGTTGAAAGATTATCCATCTACCAATTGAAATATGATCTTCACAATTTTGACATCACTTGAAGAGTCTTCATATGGCTTTATGGAAGGTTTGCAATGTTTTGGTTGTCAACAGATAGCCTGGGGGCCATAGGATGAGTATATATGCACCCACAACCAAACTAGTCATTAGAGTTCAAAACCAGCTGTCATGACACTGTCTAGCGGCGGCACTGCCGCCCTGGTGCGCGGCATTGCCGCAGCTCACAGAAACAGCACAAGGCACCTCACCGAAAATGCCATAACTTTTAACTCAGAACTCGATTTCAGTGATCTTGGACTTTCTGAAAAGCTTATTTCGAGAGCTATCCATACCAACCAATGGCAAGCCCAAAGATCAATAAGTTCAAGTGTTGTTCTATTGAAAGTATCTTCACAGGTTGATGCCAATTGGAATGAATGCTCATATCTCATAATGTCACCTAGGCGATGCTCACGAAGAAGAAAAACATTAAATTGCACAAGCTAGAGTTTCACAACTAGTGACCCTTTGGATGTGGAAGGCATGATGAGTCACTAATTGTTAAACCTCATAACATAGACTAAATCCCCCCTTGTTGATAGTGCATACATATATATGTGGAAGGGAAAAACATGTGCACTTTTGGTCAATTAAGTCCAAATAAGGGAATTTAAGCTATATTATGGAGAGTAGCTACTTAAAGAGATAAGATTGCAATCCAAATGAATATGAGAGATAACTTTACCAAATTGGATTGAGTTAAGGTAGCATACCCAAGAGAAACTCATTCTCACAATTAGACTACACAAATCACTAGAAGAAAAGGTTAGTCTCAAAAGACACAAGGCATAGGATGGGCTCCCCCTTAATATGTGCATCAAGTACTTGAATTACTTGTGAGATGCACTTGAATCAGTTTAAGAGTCAAGAGGAGTTCATCCTATATCTTGGCAAGGCACAATAAATTTGCAATAATTGAAATTATGCCAAGAGAACATACCACCACCAAGGTAGATAGGTCACCACATTGATATGACCATTATGAGTGAGATTTCAAATGATTTGGATAGCCATAGTTCTCACTTAATGAAATGTGGAAAGATAGAGAGCTCTTATGATCATCCAAGATCCACATATTAGGTTCCTAGTCCTTTCTTTACCTAGTGCATCCCACATAGAGAGCAAAAGCAGGTAAAATTCATGAAATTTACAAGCTGTGAACTAGGAGTTACCACTCTTGATTTGCAAGATCCTGGGTGATCAAAGGATAGACCATGAGCACTTGATGATCTCTAGAGAGGAGAAATAGCAATGATAGCCCACTCTTCAATTATTTTCTCCAACTCATCCAAATCTTGTTCCACTTGAGGATTGGGACATTCACCATTTAAACCAGGGAGCACTTCATCCATGAAGACCGAGAGACCTCCTAGAATAACTGTGAGGCACCTAGAGACTCCACGGGGAACTATCCATCCTCCTTTTGCACATGTGTTGGACTGCACATCATACGCTTGAAGAAAGCCAATAGACACACAAGATTTAGGCTAACCTCCCCTAAATTTGTGCATACAAGAGTACACAAAGTCCACTTGAGCACACTAACAATATAAGGTCATAGGAGAGGGTGGTGGCGGCGGCGCGGCGGCTCCCCCCCTGCCCACGCCAGCCCTCAGCCCCTGTGGGGGCCGACGGCTACGTCAGGGCCCCTTTTAGCCCGTCCCGGCTGGCCCAGTCTGGGTCATGACATTAGGATTATCTTTGTAAGTGCATTCACCTCCTATGTGGGTTTTGGCTAATTAATGACAATCAAATTAGGGACTAACATGTTCATTCAAGTGTATACGCAAATGTTAGTCCATTGAAAGATTTGGATGATCTCATTTGGTGATTATAGCACCCTCTATTTTGATGGGCGTAAGGGTGTTCCAACTCATGTGGCTCACTAGATTTTATATTTATACTTGAGTTATAGGAAATGCCACACTATCCGGAGGGATACAAATTAGGTTGACTAGTTTGGGGATAGAATGCTTAAGATGAACCTTAGGTATGCGTTTGAGAGACACGGTGCACTCACGAGCCTTTAAAATGTGTTTTTCACATTTTTGCAAAGTGCTGCTTGGTTGAACCGGCCATTAGGCCAGGTTGAACCAGATTGCCCGGTGGTTTGTCTTTTGAGGGCTGGTTGAACCGCTATGTCATTTTAAGCGCTTGCGTGCGGCCGCGGAAAAAAATGGCCTACTGGTTGAACCGCCCCCTAACCGTTTTATCGATTGCTCACCAGGTTGGACCGGTGGAGCCACTATTGGACCGGTAGTTCATTTCTTGTGGCTCGTCGTCGGCGTCTGTAGGCTTGCCCACAACGGTCAAATTTGTTCTACCGGTTGTACCGGTGCCTGCACCGGTTGTACCGGCCAAGGTCGCAGTAAGCCTTGCGAAGAGGTACGAGTATATATACTCCACCCCCTCCTCTTCTAACGGTTACCCACGACATTCACTCACTCCCCCTCTCGAGAAACAGCTCCCAAGTGCTCTCTCGCCCCTCTCTCTCCCTCTTGGCTCTAGTTTCAAATCCCATCCAAGATTTGGGTTGAGAAGTGAGATTTGAGAGTGGAAAGCTTCGATTCACATCTTGAGCACTTCACTCCCCGTTCTAGTTGGCTTGATTTGTGTTTATTTCTCTTGGGTTCTTGGAACCCTAGCCAGAAGGCGTTCTTCGTGGTTGCCCGTGTTGATTCATTTGTGAGGGTATCAAATGTTCAAGCATCAAAAAGTAGAATTCCATCTAACATCCATGTCCAAGCCAAATTTCCTAGGTGTCATACCTCTAGCAATACAAAAAATGCAATCCTATGATTAGAAGAATTTAAATAGTTGATTGCAGTTCTCAGATCATCAAGAAAATGTTTACATTGTTTCAAACCAGATTTGATAATAAGATTTATGACATGGCAAACACAACATTGATGCACAAGGAAGTACTTAACATTGTTGGGGTCATCTCTAGTTGGTCAGAGTTTGTTGGTATTTGATAAGGCTACAGAAATATTTATAATTTGTATAATCCGCAAGCGAACGGATACCGGTGAGCACTTCACCCGGGAGAGGGTTTAATATCGAATCGACAGGGAAACGGGTGAGGGAGACTACGATCTAATCTTAACCCGGAGTAGCACAAGACTTAAGAAGATTGAGATAGCAGAGAGGATTACTAAGATATCTAGTTCTTATCTTGGTAAGCCATGTAGATATTATCCTTATGGGGACGTACTCAAAGGAAAGCAGGGATGAAACGTGCAATCCTCCAGCAACAGGGTCCTACTTGGCCTAACCAACGGGATGTGGAATCCAAAGGAATCAATGGTACTGTCACTACCATGAACTACAACGCTTCGGAAGGTAGGGTGTATCTAACGAGATATCCGAGTCCAAACACCACGTTTGCGCTACGAATATTACTCTAATCCAGGTACCAGATTAAAGTACTCAAAAGAGACTCGTAGACCAATAAGAACAATATAAACAATATTACTTACTAAAAGAAGAAGTATGATTACCAGAGTAACTCCAAGTGTAGGTTAACTTCCACCGAGGTACAAGTTGTGGAGGTAGCACCGACAGTCCGGCACCTCCTCTGGTCCCTTCCCTCTCTCTATCTCTCTTGTTCTAAAGATTAGATCTAATGAGATCTAATCCCCTCTTGCATGCTAGCTCTTCTAGATCTATTTCTATCTAGACCTAGGGGAGACTCAGGGTCTCAGCCTGATTGATACTGAATGATAATGAATTAGGGTTTCACCCTGGGGTCAGGGGGTCTACTTATATAGCCCTTGGCAATTAACAGGGACCCTTGGATCAAACCGACCTTGAATAACGGTGTAGATACAACCTCAATGGCGGTTACAAACCGACCTACGAAGCGGGCCTGGTCTGGGCTCAGGACACTGGCGGTCGCCATGAATGGGCCTGGCGATCGCCAGTCCATCATGGATCTTTGGATTCAACTTTCGTGGGTGCATAGATCTCGTCGATAGCTTTGTAATGACTGGTATTTTGCAGGAAACGGAGTCCGGATGAGAAAGTTATGGCCGTTTTAGTGAACTCTGCTCTACAACTGATATCTTTTAATTCTGGACTCTGAATATAGCAAACAATATATCCATTTCGATCGTGTCCACGAACTCTTTGCAATTGTGCTATCTTGGAATATGTTTGTAACATGTTTTATGCTTCTTATGTCCTGCAAACTCTAGGTTTTTCCTGTTTAGTCCCTGAAAATATACAAATCACCAAAACTTGTGGAACTATTTTAGTAAAGCCCCTAGTCTATGTGATTATTCATTTTATGCCCTTATTCAATGTTTAGTTGACTAGTAATATTATGCTATAATAGGTGTCAACAAGCTCCCCAAAAGCTTACCCTTTGCTAGTCCCTAGCAAAGCTAAACTTAGTAATGGATCGGAGGAGTTCTTTTAACGCTTTCACGCCTCAAAGTACACTTGCTTTTAAACAAAATTTCTCTCGGATAAGAATTAACTTTTTTAACTTTCAACTTACCCATATTACCTTAACCATGGAGCTTATAGCCTTATCTTGGGATCTTGGGCAATTGAAAGAAAGAACAATCAAGTCAAGCACCATATCTCAAACTCTTTGTTCAACTGTCCTTACGGAGTTTTTGCAAGTTTTCAAAAATAAAACTCAAAGTTCCTGGTATGACTCTCTCAAGTCTCTCATTTGTGGTATTTGTGGATCCTCACTAAGGCAACAAGGTTGTTTTACCTTTCTATCATGATATGTGGTATTTTTGGTTAAAGGCGGTAGGACACTATGCCTTCTTCTCTCTCACCCTATATCTAAGGCTTATATCTGGAGCTCTAGGTGGGAGAAAACTAAATGTACTTACTAAGCATATATTGTAAGTTCAAACAATGGATCCAAAGTCACAAGTCATACAGATCAAGTAGTGCATGTGTATGGGGGAATGAATATGGTGGTAAGTGATGGTAGGGAATGCAATGAATGCAATGAGGTGCATCTAATGGATGAGGAGAAAGCCTAATTCTACTTTGGCTCCTTGAAAGATCTTCTCTCTTTGGAATTTGGAATATTTATGAGAACTTGGGTTGTATCTCTTTTTTTTTTTTTTTCTAATTTTTTTTCATTTTTATGGAGAGTCAGGCATCTAAGCCTTTATTCTACTTTTTTTTAAAAAATACAACCCAAATCTCTTTTGCAATAAACTTTTGAGAGATAGACAAGAGTAATGGAGCTTTGTAAGATGTTGGCTGGGTGGATGAGTGTAGGGAATATTTTTGGTTGCTCTATTCCAGGATAGGAGTAGAGCATTTTTAGTGGATATAGTGGATGCATAATGGGTGTATATGGTGGTCTAGTGGTGGATGCGTACTTCCAATGTGGAAATAGCATATGCATGAATGGAGTCGAGTGGAGTGGAATGATATGGAATGGTGGTGGAGTGTACATGATCAGCATGACAAGTTTCTAAGGGTCAACAAAGATTGAACAAACTCAATGCAAAGCAAGCAGCCTATATATATGTCAAAAGGATTTTCCTAATCTAGGGTGCATGTATATATGGCTGTGGTAGGAGGTTCAACACTCTGTCACACGAGAACTTATCATGTGCATTTTAAATTTTCAAAAAATAAATCTCCGTAAATCTAGTATCACTAGGAGTAAGATCAACAACAGCTCGACTCTCATATATCATATCCGTCAATTACCTAGACTTTAGAGCAAGCAATTTGCAACCCATAGGTTTCGGGTTCAAAGTAAATCTCAAGTCAAAGCAATTTTGCATTTAAGGCTCAAGAGAAATTAAGCTTGAAAGTTAGGTACTGAAAAGGAATTACGGCGAAGCAACTATTCATCATTTCCATGCATGAGATTTAGCTTTAGAGTTCATTTTATATAGGTGGAAAAAAAGAAAACCTCTGGTACACTCCTATTTATTTATTCCCAAACTCTAGCAAAGACTCTTTAAACGACTAGACTTTTATAAAACTAGACTCCCAAAGAAACTCTCTAGCAAACCAAGCAAACTAAATATTTTTAGCTAATAATAATAATAATACTATAGTAGAGATACTTATCGGGATAACTGGGGGTGCTCTCCCCCAAGCTGGATTGAAGTGTAGGGTCATTGATGATGAGGAAGTTGAGGTAGATGGCAATGATGATGTCGACCTATCAAGTCTCTCTCCCTTCGAATCTGTGTTGACACCTCTTAAGCTATACTTTTATAAGTCAACTAAACATATAATAAGGGTATAAAATGAACATATACATAGATTAGGGGTTTTACTAACATAGTTCCACAAGTTTTGGTGAACTATTTCTTTTCAAGGACTTAACAGGTAAATGCCGGTAAAACTCAGAGAATATACCCCATATGATAAGAAGATTAGTTAGTGATGAATTTCAATCCAAAAAGTGGATCAAAACATTCTAGAAGACACCGAGAAGACACCGGGAGAAACGACACGGTTGTGCAATAGGACCACAGCGTCGCCCCGGGAATGCCTCTGGCGACCGCCAGGTGGGTCCCACCAGTCAGCCTCATCTTTTTAGGTCGGTTTCTAACCGACATTGAGGTTGTTTCTACACCGTTGTTCAAGGTCGGTTTGATCCAAGCGTCTATATTCATCGACCATGGCTATATAAGGATGACCCCTACCTCTAGCTTGAGTATGAAAATCATTATTCATCAGACTCAACTCTGATCAATAGCTAGAGCCATACCTCTCTAATTAGAAGAACTGAGATCAAGTTGAGAGAGATAGTTAGAAAGTTGAGAGATAGATCTTAGTACTCCACGAGAGTGACTAGATCTATTCTTGAGAGATTAAGAGTGAGTAGAGGAGAAGAAGAGGAAGTACCGGATCTGTTGGTGACTCCTCTACGCTTGTATACGGGATCAAAGGCTTTGTTGCACTTGATCTTGAGACTTCTTTGGTGGATCAACCTTATATTTAAGTAAGTTACTTGACTATATTTTCTTTTCGATTTACGACTCTTTATTAGAGTACTTCAATTCTTGTCGCTCTTGAGTTGAAGTTGCTACCCCTAGTGCAAGCGGGTGTTTGGACTAGATACCTCGTAAATACACCCTACCTTCCTGAGCGTGGTAGTTCGTGGTAGTGACATTACCATTGATTCCTTTGGAGTCCACATCACTGTTGGATAGGCCAAGTAGGACCTTGTTCTTTGGAGGATTGCACATTTTAGTCCCTGCTTTCCTTTGAGTGCGTCCCCATTAAGAAATATCTTCAAGCCTTACAAGGATATAAATTAGACAACCATAGATATCTTCTCAACCTTTATATTCTCCAGACCTTTCTAAAAAGTCTCAGGGATTTAGTTTAGTCTCACTATTCTCACGCCTTTCTCCCTGTGGATTCGATATTTAAAACCCTCTCCCGGGTGAAGTGCTCACCGATATCTGTTAAACTATGGATTATACATTTATATTTCGTGGGACAACTTTTACCAACAAGCATTTAAGGCGCCGTTCTTGCGGGAGAACGGTTCTTTGAACACGTGAGCTAACTAAATCTTGTATCATATCCTTAGTATAGATTTTTTTTCTTTTTATCTTTTAAAACCACTATCTGAATGGATACCACCCCCCTTTACTAATACTTGGCACCCAAGGAGCAAGCTTATAGACCTATGCTATCATCTAAACCTATCCGTCTTTGGGTCTTATGAGTTTTAAGCCCTAGGTTAATAGAAATGGTCCAAAATCATACACTCGGGAGAATTAGATGAAAACCCTTTCCTTCATCTCCAAACTTTCGAGGAGACATGTAAATGCCTCCATATTGAAGGCATGTCCCCAAAAACCATCTCTTGGACCTTTGTTTCCCTTCTCTTTGAAAGAAAAAGCTCGCCCGATTAATACGATCGAAACCAAAGAGAGAATGGGAGGCGACTGGGGAACTTGCTTGACTGACTTTTGTGCAGACTTCTACCCCATGTCCAAATTAGTCAACTTTAGGCTCTCGATCCTATCCTCTAAATAGGAGGATAATGAATCTTTGAGTGCCTACTGGGAGCGTTTTGATCTTCTTTCCAAATCCGGACCTAATCTAGCCATACCAGACCATGTTTTAATTCAACATTTTTATATTGGTCTGAATAGAAAATCTAGAAAATACTTGAACACCTCTGCAAATGGATCCTTCATTCACCTTTCAATCCCTGAATGTATAGCTGTCCTAAACAAAATAGTGGAAAACAAGGAGGAGGATCCAACTGCAGGGAAACATTTAAAAATAGAAGAAATAATAGAAGAAGAAGGATTGGCTGAACCCAACTCCATTCCAAATCCTTTACAACCACCAGCTGATCCAGAACTTTTAGAACAAGAAGAACCAGAGGTCACTTCGATCTCTGACTTCTTGCTCGATATCGAGGATGATCTCTTTACAGATTATGGAAACGCCTCGAGATATCGACTAGAACCTCAGAAGGCTAAAACATCACAACCTTATCCTATAAACCCTTCTGACCTGTCTCATCTAAAAGCAACCACAGAAGAGCTTGTCTCAATCATAAGTAGCGAATGGTTAGAAGAATCAGAGGTTTCCTCTGATGTAATCCGTTTGGATTCACCTTCTGTACCTATTCGTTGCCAAATTGATAAAGACGCTTTTGATGCTCTCTACAATCCTATTGTGGGAATAAATATCATGGCATTGCCTTTTGCTCATGAGCTTCTCAAAAACATGCCATTGAGTCCCACTACAAAATTGTTACTAAGCCCTTCAGGACAAATTGTCTAAAGCTCAGGAATTCTTTATGTATTACCAATAAAGGTTAATAACATCATGGTACATCTTAGCTTTTATATCTTTGATATCATGGAGTTTGACCTACTGATAGGACAACCAATAGAAAGGCTTACTCTTGAAGGACAACTCGGAGAATTAGATTTTCAGCTAGGTCAGGATCTTAGACTTTCATTGCCTATAGTCCAAGCCATTCATGCTAAAACCGAGTCTTGTCCAGAACCAGACCCTATGGAGGAAGTTAAAGAGGCTTCTGTAGAATATTTTGTGGAGTCTAATTATGAGGACGATTCAGAGTTCTTCATTGAAGAGGAGGATGAAAATCCTACCACTTCAGAACCTCTAGATGAATTTGAGAACCCACCTAGACCTCCTATAGAACTTAAACCTTTACCACCAGGCCTCACCTATGCTTTCCTCAATCAAGATCCAGAGTCTCCTGTGATCATAAATGATAAACTTACTCCAAAACAGACTCTTAGGTTGATAACTGTCCTAGAAAAACATCGCTCAGCCTTAGGCTATTCACTCGAAGACCTAAAAGGAATTAGTCCTGCTCTCTGCACTCATCATATTCCTACAGATCCAGATATTCCCCCATCTATAGAGCCTCAGCGTAGACTCAATAATGCGATGAGAGATGTAGTTAAAAAGGAAGTTCTTAAGTTGTTACACGCCGGGATTATATATCCTGTGCCACATAGCGAGTGGGTAAGCCCTGTGCAAGTTGTGCCTAAGAAGGGAGGCATGATAGTTGTTAAAAATGATAAGAATGAGTTAATTCCTCAAAGAACTGTCACGGGATGGAGAATGTGCATAGATTATAGAAAGCTAAACAAGGCTATAAAGAAGGACCACTTTCCATTGCCTTTCATTGATGAGATGTTAGAGCGATTGGCAAACCATTCTTACTTTTGTTTCCTTGATGGATATTCTGGGTATCACCAAATCCCAATCCATCCTAGTGATCAGAGCAAAACCACTTTTACATGCCCATATGGAACTTATGCATATAGAAGAATGTCTTTTGGGTTATGTAATGCACCTGCTTCTTTTCAAAGATGTATGATGTCTATATTTTCTGAATGATTGAAGAGACTATGGAAGTTTTCATGGATGATTTTTGTCACACTTGGTTTTCCAAAGAATACCAAGCGCTAACTATATGTGTGCCCAGGAAGTTAAGATAAGAAACATTATATGTGCTGTTTTTGCATGAGAGAAAAAGGAGCATGCGCCATAAGAATAAGAGAGGGAGAGACATAGCTGCCCACTGCATGCAGTTGTTTAGAGATGAAAATTGATGGAGTCGAGGAATTAAGTGGAATTATGTTTGCAAGAGGAAGGCAGAGAAAAAGGCATGTGAGAAGCACTACAAGCTAGGCGGACATGTTGTCACGCTTTCTTCGGTTGAGTAATTGCACAAAAAAAGAAAAAGAGAGATTAAGGGGTGATTATGGGGAGATAGTTCCAACAAGTTAGGGATGACTATTATTTGTTGCTTTGTCATGTTTGCATTAAGAGGCACAATAGGGGCTCTGAGAGAGGGGGTCTTTGTTTTCACGTGAGAGAGGGAGGATATTGATGTGGTGTGGGAGAAAGAGAGAGAGCGATGTTGGGCTGATTTATGCATGACCCAAAAAGCAAGAGGAACAAAGAAAGGGTTAAATCCATTGTCGACAAAAAGAGAAGGTTGGGCTGCTATTCATCTTAGTAAGAGAGAGTTAGTCACATAGGCTTAACCCAATTTGAGATGAACTTTCATTAAAATAAAATTGACGAGAAACACTTGGCTCATATTGTGAATGATATGCTAAAAGAGATAAAAGGAAGAAAGATACAACATAGATTAGGTAGGATTTAAGTAGGATCTCAGTGATGATGAGATTTGGATCAAACCCTAAAAGCGCATCTTGAAAACATTTAAATTCATTCTTCAAACATAAACACTATGCAAAAGCATGAATGCAACAAACCATTAGATTGAGTTGCAAAAATTTTACAAACACACATTTTCCTTATCTAGATTATCAACAACCTAACTAAAGTTGGGAAATTTTAGAAAAATGATAAAACCATTTAACTTTATTTAGTGTTTTCTACGTCACATCCTAAAATAGAAATTTTAGGGTGTGACAACTCTATAGCGAGGAATCTCGTCCCGAGATTCGCTGAAGCTACACTCAATACAAAGAACCAAATCATACATGGACATTAAAACAAAACAATCAACTAAGCTAGAGCACACTAACATGATAAGGTCCTTATGAAAACACACTATAACTTTCCTTAGCGTCGTTACTAACGTTAAAGCGCTCGGGGATAACAACTTCCTAAAGGCATAGGGTTAAATGGGATCTTTAGACTTTGAGGTGATGGCCTTCTTCCCGATCTGCAGAAAGTTGATCACCGCAAAACATCTTCATGGATCTTGAGGAAGGAAGGGGTTTTGGTAAAACATTTTGTTCTTCTTTTAGAAAATATCAAGGAGTAGGAATGCAAGATTAGTTTGTACCAAAATATGTTTATAAAATCGACCATTTCTAACTAGGTTGAGCGTCCTACAGTCAACAACCGTCCCTGTGGAGTATGGAGACCCAAAGAGTAGATATAGAATAGTTTCAGCTATGCTTTGTAATAGTTGTAAGTCTTGTTGTAACTATATTCGATATATAATAAAGCATTGTTCTTGATATTCTCCATATTTGTCTCTATATGTGTCGTGTGGACTTCACGGGCACACATATAGTTAGCGCTTGGTATTCTTTGGAAAACCAGTGTGACAATTTTCCTGTTTATGGAAAAACTTTTGATGATTGTCTAGAAAACTTAGATAAGGTTTTGCAAAGATGTGAGGAAAAGCACTTAGTCCTTAATTGGGAAAAATATCATTTTATGGTTAGAGAAGGAATAGTGCTTGGTCACCTAATTTCGAAAAGGGAATAGAGGTAGACAAGGCAAAAATAGAAGTTATAGAACAGTTACCTCCCCTGTGAATATCAAAGGGATAAGAAGTTTTCTAGGCCATCTTTGGTTTTTATAAAGAGATTTATAAAATATTTTTCACATATTGCTAGACCACTCACCAGCTTGTTAGCCAAGGATGCTCCCTTTGTTTTTGATGATGCTTGTCTAAAAGCTTTTGAAACTTTGAAAAAGGCTCTTATTTCTGCACCAATCATCCAACCCCCCGATTGGTTTTACCTTTTGAAATTATGTGTGATGCCAATTGATTATCTTTGTGGGGGCAGTGTTAGGGCAAACCAAAGACAAGAAGCATCATGTCATTGCATATGCTAGTAAAACTTTGACCCGGACCACAACTTAATTATGCTACCACTGATCGGTTGTTTATACTATAGATAAGTTCGGATCTTACTTGGTAGGAGCTAAGGTGATTGTTTACACTGATCATCTTTGCTTTAAAATATTGCTCACCAAGAAAGATGTTAAACCTCGTTTGATAAGATGAATTTTGTTACTCCAAGAGTTTGATTTAGAAATTAAAGATAAGAAAGGAGTAGAAAATTCATTTGTTGATCATTTGTCAAGAATGCATTTTGAAAAACCACATAAATTGCCCATTAATGACTCACTTTCGGGGGCGATATGTTCTATCGGATAACCCATACCGATCCTTGGTATGCAGATCTTGTTAATTTTATGGTTGCGGGATATGTAGCACCAGGTGTAGATAAGAAGAAGCTTATGTATGAGAGTCGTCACCACCTATGGGATGAGCCATACCTCTTCAGAGTTTGCTCTGACGGGCTACTCAGGAGATGTGTGCCAACAGAAGAAGGACTTCAGATCATTGAAAGATGTCACTCATTGTAACATCCCAGATGTTAATATATAATTAAAAAGTTAATCATGCATCATAAGCATTGCAAAGCATGCATGTTTGAATAATCACCTATGCACCAATTAAAATAAGTTTATTTATTTAGAAATTGTTTGTGCTTAGGGGTTTAGAGTGATTTTATTTTGATAACATGTATTTGATCTTAATTGTGTGTTTGGTTGATTGTTTTTATATATATAATTTGCTGGTTTGAAATTTTATCAAATTCTATTTTGAATTGGATTTCGAAAACACTAGTTTCAAACCCTAGATTTACCCCCTTTTCCATATTTCAAAATTCATGCAAAATTTGACAAAACTTCCAAAAAGCTTGTTTGTAGAGTTTTTCTTTGTGTACATTTTTGGTGTACAAATATTTTCAAGTTTTTATGCAATTTTAAAAGTAATTTTGAATTCAAATTTCTTCCTTTTTGACCCCATTTCAAAAAGTCATGCTTTGAGACCGAATTTGAAATTGTTCCTTTTATGAAATGTGTAGAGCTTGAAAAGTTGAGAAAAGTTAGTTCTTGGAGATTTTCAAGTTGCTATGTAAATTTGGGAGTAATTTTGAAATTTCGAGTTAGGGTTTTGGGTGCTATAGTAGAAAGGGGAAGAAAGCGAGCAATGCCACTTGTTGTTTGCTTTCATTTGTCGTCGCGTCGGCAACCTTCTCGGGCGTTTCGGGCCGCCGCCTCGGAAACCCGACTCACGCTTCAACGTGTCGGCGGAGTCCGTGCGTGTCCTCGCCCGCTCCATCTCTATCCCTGGCAAGAGGAGGGCCGGCGGCCGTCCTTATTCGTCGGGCCGAGCTTATCTGGCGGTCACCTCCCTCTCCTCTCGTCAAAATCCACCACCACCATTCCACCGCTCGCCCTCCCATCTTGCTTGAAGCTCCGCCTTATCTTTGCGGATCGATTGAGGCGGCTTCGGCGTCGTGCCTCGTAGCGGAGCGTCCGTGCGTCACCGGCTTCCCGAGTCGCCGCGGGCGCCGCCGCCGCCACCTTGCCGTCGTTAGTCGGTTACGGTGACCACGGCATCGAACCACCTTGTGTTTTAGCCTCGCCTTGATGCCATGATCGGTGGTCGGCGCTCGCTTGTTCGTTTGCGCATCGCCGAGACATCGGAACATCTCCATCTTCCTCGGTCCGAGCCCATTGTCGCCCTCTCCCTTGAAGCGACCTAGCTCCGTGGCGTCCACGACCAAATTAGCGCGAGCACGGGTCGCGGTGAGCTTACGTCACGCCCATGCCATCGGTTTACCTTTTCATGTATTGAGTTGGCGAACATCGCCGCCAGCGAGCCCCGCGTGGCAGCGCGCGCGTGCGATGTCGTCTGCTAGAGGCGGGTTTTGGTTGGTTTAGTGAGGGAAAAAGGTGGCGTAAGCGTGCTATAGGTGTTGGCATGCTTTCGCCCTGCCCGGGGATAGCTCATTGAGCAGCGTCGCCGTTGTCGTGCTACCGCCGCCGCCATGGCCGCCCGGCCATGGAGCTTCGATGCTCGAGAGAAGGGGAAAGTGGTGTCGGTGGCGGGGGAGGAGAGGGGGAAGGGAGGGTTCCATGGCGGGGACCTCGCCCTTGGGCGAGCAATGTCGCCCAGGTCAGCGCGATGTCGGCGTGGTCGGCGCGGCGGATGTTGGGGCTTCTTTGGCGTCTTGGGCGATCTGGCGGTGCATTAGGCGAGCAGGGCGATTTATTGATATTTGGTTACCTTTTAAAATGTTGTTTTGTGATTTTTCTTCAAATTTGAATAGTGCACGATTTTGCAAATTTCATAGAAATTTAAATACTTGTTCAAAATTTATGAAACTTTTGTGTGACCGTCCTATGAGTATGTGTACCCATGAAAAATTTGAAACTTTGATTTTGAATAGTTCTTGCATGTTTTAAAAATATCATCTTTAATTGAAAAAATGTGTTTTCCATGATTTTTAGAAAATAAAATATATTTCCAAAATTCATGAAATTTTATGTGTGTCTTTGTTATATGATATGACCTTCTTGTAGAAAAACTTTGGAGTCATTTTGAAAAGTTATTTATTTATTATTTTATGCTTTATTTGTTTTATTAGAATAAGTAAGTGTTTTGGGTATAATGACTTAGGCTTTGTGTGATCTTTAGGGTTGTTTGGTGAATCTTGGATCATGACCTTTCAAATGGTCCTTGAGAACTCCTTAGGCAATGGTGATGATATCTTGTAGAGTAGTTCAACAAGTTGGTTTTGTTGGGTTGCAACTTTATCGTGAAGGAAAGTTGTACTCAAGTTGTTTGTCATTTCATGCATCCATCAAGCATCATGTTTTACGATTCCATTATGCTAAAGCATGCATCATCATCTACGTGTAGAGTATATGAGAGTGAGTTGGATCGTGTTGATGAAGCTTTGGAGAAGGTATTGATATGGTTCATGATGATCAAGCTTGAGAAGATCCGTTAGTCGACAAGGATATTATCAAGTTTGACTTCGACAATCTTTCTACGGAATCGACTTTCCCTACAACGCGGGCAAGCCCCTGCATAATCCTTCTATGTTTTGAAAATCTTTATTCACCTAAAGTCTAGTGTAATGTGCATTAAGTTAGTAGGAGTTGGTTGATACCGTTCTTTGCATACCCTAGCTAGGACTTTTCAATAAAACAAGCTAAATCACCTTCAAGGTCAAACAAAGTCAAAAGAAATCGAACTACTCTAATTAAACATGATCGGGGGACATGACCAACATGACTCATGCTCTAAAACATCCTATGATCATAACTAGGAATAAATAAAGATTAAACAATTAATTATGCAAGCATTTCATACACAAAATGACAAGGCAAAGCATAGCAAGCAAATTAAATACATTTAAACAGGCAATTGACCTCTATCATTTCATGTGCATGAATGCATATGACTAAATGATGATTATGCCCATGAAATGCAGAAGCTAATGACATGATTAACACCAGGGTGTTCTGATGTTGTCATCCCAATATGTGTCACCAAGAGCTCTTATTCTATTTATCAAGGTCATAAACCTATCAAACATAGCTTGAGTGGTTTCTCCTTCTATCAACCCAAAGTTTTCTATCTTGCTTTGTAGGAGCTCAATGTTTCCTTTTCTTACACTCTTGTCACCTTCAAATGAGACCTTTAGAGTGTCCCAAATATCCTTTTTGCACTCTCTTTTCCATTGACCTTGTTGTAATCATCTTTGGTGAGGCTTGACAATATAATGGAGGCAGCCGTAGCATTAAGATGGATATTGGCATAGTGCTCTGATTTATCTCTTCATCTTCTTCGGGAGCTTAACACCAATCTCCACAAAATCTCCCAACATCTTGCGGCAATAAGATACATCCTCATCCTATGTGCCCAATCGGTATACCTTATACCATCAAATTGTGGAGGCTTGCCGGGGTTGATGGATGGCAAGTGAGCATTAGGACCTTTGCTAAGTTGAGAGTAGTCAAATGAGAATCTTCCACCTCCTCCTCTAGGTGTTTTGTCTCCTCCATCTTCACCACCTTGAACCTTGTTGTTCTTGCTCATTTCACCAACTTCACTCTTGGTCAAGGTGTCCTTCAACTTGTCAATCTCTCCTTGTAGCTTGCCCATTTGCTCTTTTCTTTGCTCTTGTAACTTGTCACCAAGCTTTCCATAAACAACTCAACCAATTTGTTGAATTGATCATCATCCATCTTGGCCAATGATTTTTCTCCTTGCGGTGAAGCGTTAATCTTGATGTTCTAGCTCGATGCAATTGAAAGGATCTAATTGGCCTAGAGGGGGTGAATAGGCAATTCTTAAAACTGAAACTCACAAACTCAAGCGGAAGTTAAATGCGGACTGTTCAACGATTGATGCACCCAGTTCAACGGTCAATGCACTTGGTACAACGGTGCTTCCACTAGTTCAACCAGCGGATCACGGTTTACCGCGAAATCGAGTAAATCAAGTTTGGATTTCGGATCTATCGATTCTTGTTGATGATTAAGTTAACTACCTATTTTATACCGTCAACACCTTGCATAAAACATTCATATTTATATACCAAACTTAGTGATATGGCTTGAAACTAATTCATTCCACGAGTTTTGGTATTTCTAAGTGCAATGCAGGAATTCTCCAATTTTTGTCAAGAAAAAGTATCTTAAAAGGCAAAACAAAGTACACCATCACGGAGAGCTTGTCACGTTGATCGAAATGGATATATTACTTGATATATTTGGACTCGGGATGGAAAAGATATTGTGCAAACAAGAATCAACATGAAATGATAAAGTCCACGTCGAGCGACAGTGCCATGCGAGGCCAATCACATGCGGCCACGTGGCGTAATCAGCGAGCACCGGTGGACGAGCACGGTACCCCCCGGTGGCAGGTGGGCCCACTTTGCTCCTCCACGCTTCGGCGGCGGGGGAGCGGGCGGCCGGCCGCCAACCCGGCGGCGCCCGCGTGGCCGGCTGTCCCCACTGACGACGCCGCGACCTTACGCGGGCGAATCGAATTTGAAGCGCCAATCGACGCGCGACACGTGGCGGCTTTGTCCCCCCGGGGCGGACGGGTGAGCGCGTTCCCGCTTCGGCCCGGTGGGGCCATCCGCCCCAAGCAGCGCCTACGTTTGAAACGCCTTTGCGACAGCGGGCGCTGATCCCTTGCGGCGGCTTTGCCACGCGTGGCGTCTGCCACAAAGTGCCTTGCCGGCGGTGCCTTGGTTCCCGCCCAAGGCTCGCCCGGCGTTCGGCCGGTCGGTACATGGCGCCCGCATATTCCACTCGAAAGCTGCCGGCACGCGTATCTCTCGGTTCGGCTCGGTTCACCCACTTCCTTCGCGGTTCTTCTCCTGTTTTCGGCATAGGGCGGTGAAGCACTCAATGTACCGCCTACGGATGGTGGGGGGCGAACCTAGGCGCCCGGAGGCCCTTCAATGCACTAGAAATTGACAAACACCCCCCTCCTCTCATCCTATAAATAGAGGGTCTCTCCTACCTCATTCCACACACCATTCCAAGGAAGAGTCTCTCCCTCTTCTCTAAGAGGACTCTCCCTCTACTCTTATACCTCACTCCAATGGGTCTAGGCCCTACCTAAGTAGTAGAGATCGGGCGGAGGAGATGTGAAGGGCTGAGAGGCGGGGAAGCGCGGACTTGTCGGTGTCTCCCCAACCTTGTACCTCGGTGGATTGGACTTGGCTCCTTCCGCGGGATCTTGGCTAAGTAAGCTTCCACGGTTCGATAATCTTTATTGTCTTTTGTTTATCCATGATTTATCTACTTGTTTAGGGATTGATAGTTGTACCTTCGGTCGGGAATCTAGTGGTGGAACCCTTTGGCCAGGGAACGGCAAACACCGGAGTGATAATCACTAAGCGTGAGGCGTGGTGTTTGGGCTAGCGGTTTTCTATCTTTTCTTGAAGCATCCGCGATCGTGAGGGTAGGCGGGGGTCGTGGCGGCCTTGTCGTCAGTCCCTTAATCCCTCCACGTTCGGGTGTGACGTAGAGCTAATTGCTTGGACTACGCCGGTATTGAAATTGGCCGGTGCCGAGTGAACAAGTAGCTCGGGGGCTGGCTAACCATAGACCCTAAAGGTGTAAGGATCCTTCTCGCTAATCCTCCCGTCTTTGGCCGTGTGTGTCCTTGGGCGAACTAGTTAGGAGAGAGTACTCCGTTCCACAGTGGAAAATACACGATACCACAATATTTCCGGGTGAAAGCTACAACGACAATTAAATGCGGCTTAAGCGGATTCTTACGACGTTAAGAAAGCGTCAATAAGCTTTACGGCGCGTTCTTTGAGGCGGTTGTTATTATCTTCGAACCTAGTGAGTCCTCGTATCTATCTATAAAAAAATCAAAATAGTTTTTATTTTCTTCTTACAAAATGAAGCCCACACCTTTTGAAAATCTTTACTGCTTCAATGGAGGAGTTCCGAGCCACAATCTTTTCAAAACCAAACCTTTCATGGGCTATGAACTCCACCCATATTTAAAATCCATCGTTCGAGACCCTTTCTCGGCTACCACACTTAAAACCCATGTAGCCACCTACAAGTTTTCGAGGGAGATATGTGCATGTCTAAGCATTCCTGACATGACACAAGAAATTCTCATGTGGAAGTTGTTTCCGTTCTCCCTCTCAGGGAGAGCAAAACAATGGTACATGAATGTCGTAGGAAGTTTGAATGGGGATTGGGAAGAACTCAAAGACAATTTCTATCTAGCATTTTTCCCCTTCAACACCCTACCAAGGACAATCCTCGATTTCGAGCAGGATGAGAAGGAGTCCATAGGTGCAGCCTGGGCCAGGTTTACAATGTTAATACATGCTTGCCCAGACTTGTCATTACCCGATAGTGTGCTTTTGCATATCTTTTCTTCAGGTCTTGACATAGACGCTGCCCTATACCTTGACATGACCGTCGGAGGGTTGTTTTCACGTAAACCTACAACGGAATAGAGGAAAATCCTTGATCACATCCTAGAGAAGCATGCTTCTCCCGTTGTAGAACCTACTCCCCTCCACAATAAGGGCATGTCAAGTTTTGAGGAGCCCTCATCAGTCGAACCATTCCCCATACCATCATTCAAACCGACTGTTGAGCCCTCACCCGAACCAAGAACACCGAAGGAAGGGATGCTTTATCCTTCAGAGTTCCCGATCAAATTTGAGGATCATGGGAGAACCTTGAACCTTCTATGGCACGAATGGAGCAAATGGAGCACATCTCCTTCTAAGGAATCTTCCTCTAGCATGAAACCTTCAAAAGAATGGTTAATGGAGGTGAAACGTTCTTCGAAGAAGCAATTGATTCTTTCACCTTCCACGACTATATCTTGTTCATTACAAGGAAATTCCTTAGATACCCTACACAACCCCACAATAGAGGCGAATATCATGTCACAATATCTTGCGGAAACCCTTTTTGGGTAATTTGCCGCTAGCCTCGGCACAAACAGAGACTTTTTAAAGGTCGGCTTAGGCCTCATCTTTGCATGTTGTGGGATTGCTAGGGCCGTACAATAAAAAAATTCATGAAACCGAGGTTCACTTAGACTTCTATATCTATCCCATCCTCGATTTTGATCTTCTCATAGGCTACCCTCTCGAAAAGCTTTTTCTAAAAACCTATAGAAGAGAGCCATGATGAGAAGTTGGGAAAAGAATGCTTGTGCCTCTCACCTAGAAATCCCAAAGGCGAAGCATCTTCCCAACCAAAACCTATTCGAGGAGGCGAAGTTCACAACTCCATTCGATTCACCTAAAGTTGCTTTCGCATCTTAGTGAAACGAAACACCCATCGCCCCCACTGAACACAAGGCATGTCCCTCGGCCAACAAAAACGCTGCCCTTGACAAATGGTCGAGATGCAACATTTGTCCTTCATGACATACCTTTGAGGATAAAAAAACTCATGTGCCATGGACATGCCCGAGGCACCAACTCTAGAGACCAAGAAAGAAACCGCTAAGGGGCATGAAAAGTTTTCTTTTTGAGATCCCTTATGTTTCATGCTCACCTTTTGGATCTCTAGAGTTGTCGCTTCTGACCACGTGCCCCTACGAGGACCCCAACCTTCTCTTAATCCTCGTTCACAAACTTTTCAAGAGGATGGTTGTGGATGTCTTCGTCTATCACAAGTTTTGCCGATCTCGTAGTGGCACGATGGCAACCTTGCGGCCTTAAAGCGTAATGCTAACTTCTTAGTGGTGAAGCCTGAACTTCACCACCTTTCATAGCCGCAAGATGATTTCCCATGGTCAAGCTTACGACCATAAAGAAAGCACTGCCGGGAGATAACCCGGACTGTCAGAAAAAAAAAGAAAAAGATGAATGTTTCTCTCTTGTTGTTTAAAAAAAAAAGAACACAAAAAGTTTTTCTCTTTCTCTTATTAATAAAAGCAAGGACGTGTTATCAAGTTAGTATGCACCTTCGGGTATTCTTGTCGCTAACCATTTTAGGTGGAGATCGATTAAGAAGATCAAAAGAGGCATGCGATGCTTGAAAACATGGGGGCAACATCAGCACAAAAAAAACTTTGATGCTCATGGATGGTGGAACACACTCATAAGGAGACTCGGACTTTGCACACTTGACTTTTGCACAAAAGTCCAAGTGTGGGGAAATATGGTGAAACTCTCAAGTTCCATACACCAAGGCGTCATACAAAGAAAAAAAACGATGGTGAATAAAAGATGATGTCACCCCGCTTGCCGAAAAAAAGAGAAGACGAGAAAAGAAAAAAAAAAGAAAAGAGAAAAAGGATTGAAAAAAAAAGAGAGAGAAAAAAAGGGAAAGAAAAAACAACGAAGGAGATAAAAAAGGAAAAAAAAATAATAAGAGTATTGTTGAAAAGAAAAAAAATATATAATAGAATAGAAAAAATCAATAAGAGAAGAGAGGAGCAGGTTGGCCCATACGATCAAAGATACATACCAAAAAGTGTTTGCTCGACTCCACCCATCTTTGCTTCCACAAGCAAGAAGGGGTTAGATCTCTCATCCTCAGAACACCCGGTTTTAAGGACAAAACCAAGTATACACCATATGTGAGCCCTCGAAGTCAAATCTCACATAGCTACAAATAAAAGCGTAGTATCAATTCACAATGCTTAAAATATAATATACACAATATAAAACAATATAACCTCGGCTAGTAGAACGTGGAAAACACTTCGATCTTACGGGTAGACTCCACAGGGACCGACCGACTGGTTGATCACAAGCCTAAACTTCTCCCGAGGTGGGGTGAAATAGCAAGAGTGAGTCCATGTCGAACTCAACAAGCATAGCCGGGATATTTACATACCTTTAAACCATGATCATCTTAACATAAGTAATGTAAAGCATAAACGATAAACATGAATGTTAATAAACACAAGTCATTATCCTTAATGCTATGGTTCCAGGGCCGCCGTGACCTTGGGCAAGGCTAGTATACCGCTTTCAAACTCTGCCAGAGAGGTGTACACTTTCACTACGAGTCGTGATTCCCAAATGCAAGGGTTTGCAAGGCCCATGCACCGAAAACCACTAAGAAGCTCCCCAAAGGTTCGCCCTAACAAGTTGGGGCAGCTAAGTCGCCGGACATAGAACCCACCCTTCCTATGCGGCACATAACTCTCTCAAAATATACTCACATATTAACGGGATAGGGGGCATACTATATCCAATTCGGCAATTCTCCAAGTTGCTAGAAAAATGATCTCTAGGGAACTAATGTCGAGCCATATAACCCCATAGTCAGTACTATCAGAATACCCGGATTCGCTAAAGCGCACAAATCCCCATGTTATCGACAAGCATATTCACGCTTATGGCATAAACATTCATTAAGTTATATGATCATGTTAAATACGATAAGTAATTCCCAAGCTATACCTGCCTCTTAAATTTGCTCCAATTTTCCGATACTTTGCTCCTGGTCATCACCTTCCGATCTTCAACACTCACAAGGGCCCTCGTTCTACTCGTAGCAAGAACCACACATACAAGCAGGCAAGAAGAATAAACTAAGAACAAGTACACCAATAATAGAAAAAGCTCGATATTTAACTATATTGTTTTTAATTTTAAAAATTGGTTGCATGTATTAATCAATTTAATATTCAACTATTTATGGAAAAACATGTGACATGAAAAGCAGAAACACTAGCGCAACAAGATTGAACTAAATGGAGTTTAGATGTCAAAACAGTGGAGGATTAAAGGTGGATAGATAAAGGGCTTACACGAAAGTATAAGTGCGGACAAATATTCTCCCATTGGCCAATTGCTTGCTGGAGTGTATGGGGGCATTTACTTGATCGTGTATTCGTGTATACACATGCATGCCCCTTGTTTGCTTCCTCCAGAATTGCATGTGAATGACGAGCTTGTATACGGCCAGAAAACAAATGATGTCATCAAGAGGTCATGGAGCTAGCAACGATGACATCAAGATAAAAAATGATGTGTCTGAAAGCTACGATGGAGGCCATGCATATATATAGCCGGCGATGAAGCTTCACTCGAGTTGGCCGAAAACAAGGTACATGCCTCCCTCGATCAAAGGAACACAAGAAGATAGATAGAGGTGGATCATGAGAGCTCACCTAGGATTCCTCAACGACGACATGAAGACATGGCGAGGACGTGCAGTTCCTTAGGATATAGACGGGGCTGCTTCCTGTCAAACACGGTGTCGACGTGTGAATAACAGGCACCCGAAAGAGCCCGCAAAGGGAGAGGCTTTCTCGCTTGGTCACCAGGTCGCGAAGGCTCGGCAGCGGATACATCGCTGCCGAGGAGCGCAAGGATGGCGCCTTGAGAACGAGAACGATCCCGCAACGGAGCGGCAGAAATCGGGTGGAACGACGGGTTGCAGCCAAGGTGCTGGAATCTTGAGAGCAGGTCAGTATATATGAGCAGAAAAGCACGAGGCACAAAGACGAGGCACGGAATTTTGGCCCGACACGCAGCACGCACGGCACGGAATTTTCGGGCCTGGCCGGCACGGCCCGCCATAGCCGGGCCCGGGCCGCATCTCTGTGCACGCGGGCCGGCACGGCCCGCTCGATTTTTAGAGAAAGCACGATGAGGCCCTGTAGCTGAAAGGCCCGCTGTGGCCTCCAACCTCCCGGCTCTCCTTGTGGCCGCCGCCCACCAACCCAGCAGAAGAAAGGCACCCAAAAAGAGGCCCTATCCTATCTCTACGACTCTACACGCCCCGCCGCCTCCATCTCCTCGCGCTCCTCCCCGACCGACTCCCGCTGTCGGCGCCGCTCCTCCTCCCGGCCGGGCCACCTCCTCCCCTCCGGACCGACTCCTCCTCCTCCTCCCCTCGGCCGACGCCTGCCGGCGCGCGCCGCTCCTCCTCCTCTTCCTCCGGGTCAACCTCGTCGGGCCCCCCGCCACGGCGCAGACGGGCGGCCGGATTCGAGCGGTACGGCGTCTGTTCCAGCGTTGGCGAGCGGCGACGGCGGCCAAGGCCGGGCGCAATGGGCGATCGCTTCGTGGCGCCAAAGAACGCGGTCGGCGGCCTCGCGGCGCCCGACGGCGGCAGGCGGCAGCATCTCCCCTCTCCCTCTCTTACGGGCCTTGGGCGACTGCTGTTTATTGGGCCCCGTGCTCTTGGTAGGCGGCCCTGCACGAAACAAAGTGGGTCGTGCCCGCCAACCTCGAGGCACGGAGTGGTCTCAGACAGGCCTGACGGCGGGCTCACAGCTGGGCCGTAGCCCCGATGCCTAGCCCGGCGGAGTGCTACACCGGCCGGGCTCCGGGCCGGCGTCTACCCGTTGCTCATCTATACAGGTCGATCAGGCATTAGGGCTTAGATGCTCATCTAGTTCCTCCTATTGTTAAAGAAAAACTGAATCAAAGGCACGTGATGACTAAGGAGATACAACTGAGCAAGAACGACAAAGCAATTCAGTTTGGTGCATAAAGACATGTACCTACATAGGATCAAACGTGACTTGTAGATTCACGGCAACAAAGATCGACGATGTACGGCTTGGCGGGCGGCAATGAAGCTTTCCTTGACGCCAATCTCGCCAACGGTTTGCGAGACGACGGCGAGGCAGCAGTCCGGCGGCCATTGATCTGAGAAGCTTGGCGAGATCGTGGTGGTCGCGGCTGATGTCGAGGAACAGAGCGGCGGCGTGAGGATAGATTTGTTAGGTTTTGGAGAAGGATACGATTGATGAGCTAAACTTGCTATTTATAGATGGGCACATCAACCGGCAAGACGGACACGAAGTCCTTGGCATGCACGACATATACGGCAATAGGAAAGAAAAAACGGAATTGGATGAGTTTCTCCGTACTAGAACAGCCGGCCGAACATGTCTATATATAGAATTGTAAGACATGCTAACAAGGCGTCGTTGCTTTCTTATGTGGATTGCCATCACGCCAAAAGCAAAATAGCTCAAATAAAATATTTATTTAGAGGAAAGGAGATCTTGGGAAACTTCCAATGAAAAAAGTTAAGTTGGGAAATTGAGCATTTGATTCCAGAAGATTACATATATGTAGAGTTTGTGTGGAATTAGAATAGGATTAGATTTTATTATTTTTCGAATTAAATAATTTCAGGAGTAAAATAATTCTAGAAAAGTCCGAATTAATATTTAAACCCCGAAAGATACCTAATGGCTCGAAAAATTTAGGAAAATTCCCAGAGACACTTTGAATCATGATGAAGCCAAATAAAGTATTTGGAGCTCATGAAAAAGATATTTGAGATGATCTAGAAAAAGAAAAGGCTCACGGAAAGCGAGAAATAGCTCCGAAAAGCCGAGAAAAATTCCTAAAAAAGGTCCGAAAGTGACGGATTGATGTTACTCGATCGTAGAGAAGTGATTTGAAGTTGAGTCTAAGGGTTTCGAGAAACTTATAATGAAAGAATAAACGAAAACCTCAAAAATGAATTTAGTGTTTTCTATTCACAACCCAAAATCCAAAAAATTTGGGGTGTGACACATCCTTTTTCGCTACCATCAAGACCCATGGCCCGCACACACAAATTTGTGTGTATGTGGCCTAGTCTTATGGTACACCTGACAAAGCCATCATGCAACCGCAACAAAGAACCTCGACGTTTCATCCACAAATGTTGCCGTACGTATATCCAGTACGCAAAAGGAAATAAAATGTTCGCCAACACCCTTACTCATTATTATCTCCATACAGTCACACAAATTCCTACCTCCCCTCGTTTTTGACATATGCTTTGAGTTTGGGTGCATTTACATGTGCACGTGTAATGCATCTATAGGTCTTTTACATTAAGCATGGTGCTTAGGGTAAATTGATCTTCTTTAATCAAACTTTGACATGGTGTTAGAGTTTGGTTAAAGAACTTAGAGCTTTGTTGTCATGATCTTTTGGAGTATCTTATGTTGGAGATAAATCAAGGCTACGCTTACCTTTGCTTCTTTATGATTAGCCTTGCTTGAGTGATCTTTGTTGTGAACAAATAAAATAAAAATAAAATAAAATAAAGTTCTCACAATAAAGGCTCTACGATGTTCATGCCGATAGAGCCATGTGTTTTTCTTCTTTTGTTTTGTTTTCTTGTTTTGAATAAAACCAGTGCACAAGACCAAGTGTGGGGAGATCTCTCAAACACAATGAACAAACTTCCGAGATCTCCCCAACATAATGCACAATCATCGAGCAACTCACGATGAAGAAGGACGAGATGAATGACTACCATTAACTCCTTCATCTTCAAACGGTGGTTTGTGCAAAACTCTCGCTCTCACATCTCACAAAAAGTTTTGAAGTTTAAATTTAAACATATCAAAAAGACAAAACTTTTGAGGCCCCATCTCCATGCTATCCTTTGACAAAATTTGCATACTCTTTATTCCTCGCTAATATTCCTTTGCCTTGTGAACTATCTATCATAGGGACCCCATGTTATCTAAGTAATTGGAATATGTGATATAGCCGGATGATTTGAACCTTGCTCTTTTATATGAACTTGGGATTTGTTTTCAAAATTCAAAATTCAAATAGCATGCTCCTCAATGATATGCAAAATTCCTACGAGCCATATCAAGTTTATCAAATGCAAAAACTCTTACACATATGCTACTTATCTTTGTATTGAGCTTGTGTCAAGTCTTGTTGACCCTTGTTGAGATCGTTGTCATGCCCCCAAGATCAAGATCACGTACACTCCACATATATAAAGCTATTCCTACACAGGGAATACGCTAAAACATGCTTCCGATCCACCATACAAAAAGCTGCTCCTACACTAGGAGTAGACAAAAAAAAAAAAGAGATATCTTAGAAATAAAATACTCCATGATCTACGGATAGTGATCTCTCTATATATTTGTGGTTTAAAGAGACATGGCTATGAAAAATAAATATCAGGACACATGAAGGTCCCGTAGAAAAAAAAGTTGGACACATGAAGGTCCAAGAGTTCAAAAAAAAAAATGATGAGCACATGAAGGCTCATGCAAGAAAAAAAAAATTTATATATAGCCATGTTCTCAAGAATAAAGTTTTTATAAGAGAGAGATCACTCATACCAAGGAGTATAGTATAGGTTTCACTTTGATATATATCCACACACATGCACTTCTTGATCTAGGGGTATGCTATCCTTCTCCTTGGATCCGAGCTTTGACCTAGCAACATGTGCGAGTAAGTATGCCTTCATATCTTTCCCTACCCAAAGATCCACATAAGCTTTTTAGAAGTAGGAAAGAAAGAAGGCAAAACCTCTGATATGCCTTGGTGAGGAACCAAATACAAAATTGAGTGATCCGAGTGAATCATTTGAGGAGCTAAGCTATTTTTACCTTTTCAAAATCAATGAAAACCCAAGTTCCCGCACATATTTTAAGCAAGGGGATTTAAATCCGCGTTGTTCCATAATTCAATTACCCAAGATTAACGTGGTAAACACATCAAAAAAGTTTACAAGTGCAGGTGAAGCTTGGAATAACTTGTTGCTGTTACATATCAAGGAGATGACCCATCTTAGTCCTCAACCTTTACTCGAGGACGAGCAAAGGACTAAGTGTGGGGGGGTTTGTTGACTGATCGTTAACTACCTATTTTATACTTTCAACACCAAGATAAAACATTCATATTTATATACCAAACTTAGTGATAGGGCTTGAAACTAATTCATTCCACGAGTTTTGGTATTTCTAAGTGCAATGCAGGAATTCTCCAATTTTTCGTCAAGAAAAAGTATCTTAAAAGGCAAAACAAAGTACACCATCACGGAGAGCTTGTCATGCTGATCAAAATGGATATATTACTTGATATATTTGGGACTCGGATGGAAAAAATATTGTGCAAACAAGAATCAACATGAAATGATAAAGTCCACGTCGAGGAACAGTGCCATGCGGGCCCATCACACGCAGCGGCCGCGTGGCGGAATCCAGCGGCACCGGCGAGACGAGCACGGTGCCACAGCGGTGATAGGTGGGCCCCGCCTGCTCCTCCACGCTCGGTAGCGGGGGAGATAGGAAGCGACCGGGCGGCCAACCCGAGCGGCGCCAGCGTGGCCGGGTCCCCCTCCTGCCGACGCCGCGCCGACGAGCGGGCGTGGCGGAATCAATTTGGCGCCAATCGGCGTGCGACACGTGGCGGCTTTGTCCCCGGCCGACGCCTTGGGCGCGTTCGCTGGTGGTTGGGCCATCCAGCCGACGCTGGCGTGCAGCGTTTGAAACGCCTAACGCTGCGGCGCGGGGGTCCGCGGCCGGCTGGGGCCACGTGGCGTCCCGCCCGCGTGTGCGGCGCGGCGGTGCCGCGGTTCCGCGCCAGCCCAGCCAAGAACCGGCCGGCGGTTTGGCGGATCGGTGCATGGCGCCGCATATTCCGCTCCAAAAAGCCGCCAGCACGCGTATCTCTCCGGTTCACCCACTTCCTTCGCGGTTCTTCTCCGGTTTTTGGCAAAGGACGGTAGAGCACTCAATGTACCGCCTCCTCGGATGGTCGGGGGACGAACCTAGACGCCTGAGGCCCTTCAATGCACTAGAAATTGACAAACAGCCCCCCTCTCTCATCCTATAAATAGAGGGTCTCTCCTACCTCATTCCACACACCATTCCAAGGAAGAGTCTCTCCCTCTCCTCTAAGAGGACTCTCCCCTCTACTCTTCTACCTCACTCCAATGGGTCTAGGCCCTACCTAAGTAGTAGAGAGATCGGGGAGGAGGAGAGATGTGAAGGGTCGAGAGCGGGAAGCGCCGGACTTGTCGGTGTCTCCCCAACCTTGTACCCTCGGTGGATTCGGACTTGGCTCCTTCACGGGATCTTGGCTAAGTAAGCTTCCACGGTTCTCGATAATCTTTATTGTCTTTTGTTTATCCACGATTTATCTACTTGTTTGCGGGATCGATAGTTGTACCTTCGGGTCGGGACTCTAGTGGTGGAACCCTTTGACCGGGAACCCGGCAAACACCGGAGTGATAATCACTAGCATAGACGTGGTGTTTGGGCTAGCGGTTTTCTATCTTTTGCTTGAAGCATCCCACGGTCGTGAGGGTAGGCGGCAAAGGTCATGACAGCCTTGTCCATCCCCTTGTAATCCCTCCACGTTCGGGTGTGACGTAGAGCTAATTGCGGACTCGCCGGTATTGGGCGGGGCCGGTGCCCCGGTGAACAAGTAGCTCAAGAAGACCGGCTAACCATAGACCCTAAAGGTGTAAGGATCCTTCTCGCTAATCCTCCCCGTCTTTGGCCGTGTGTGTCCTTGGGCGAACTAGTTAGGAGAGAGTACTCCATTCCCTGTGGAAAAATACGATACCCTGAATATTTCCGGGTGAAAGCTACAACGACAATTACGTGACGCTATGGATTCTTCCGCGACGTTAAGAAACGTCAACAATTACCACCCCCTTGTAGATGATGTTGAGGTTGTAGATGGACTCCCTTTGCTTTCTCCCTTCACCAAAAAGTAGATCGGGCGCCCACAACCTAAGAGAGGGTAGAGAGGATGGAAGAACACGAAAGAGGAAGAACACGAAGAACAAATGATAGCGCCGCGGTAATCATAATAAACAACAACAACAAGCACGCTGGGACCACGGGATTTATCCAGGTTCGGTTCCCCACAAAGGAGTCCCTACGTCCTTGTTGTTGAGGTGACCACTTAGGTCGGAGTCTCTTCCACCTCCTTGCCTCCCTCATGCAACCACAAAGGTTAGCCCGAGATTTCCACTAAGAAAAACGGGGTGATACAAACACTTCAGGGTACCATACAGGGAGGTGTTTATTGTGTTCATTAACTCTAATTATGGCTCTGAGTTATAGACTAATGTTCATTGGTATGTTGCTAAACACATGTATAAATTCCTAAAACTGTTTTATAACTCCACTGTTATTCTATCTGGTGTATACTATCCTACTGCTCCACTTATTTTGCATCAAATGATTGACATGGCTGAACATTTGCAAGCAGCTGAGAGTAATGAACACTTTAAACCAATTGCTTGGCCTATGAGAATGAAATTTCTTAAATATTGGGATAAAATTCCTATGCTTTATTCATTTGCAACCATTCTTGATCCTAGAGGTAAGATGAAAGGATTCAAGATAGCCTTAGAACTACTTGGTAAGGCAACTTCATCTGATTACACTTTGTGTTATGGTGATGTGAAAGATGAGTTAACCATATTGTTTTGTAAGTACAAGGAGAAATATGGATCAACTACAGCAAGGCCTCCCAGGTCTATGATTCCTCTATCTGGTGCTGGTAACAGATGGGGAAGGATCTTTCAAAGCTCCTCATCTACTCCAGCTACTGCATCTGGTGGTGCTGTTAGTGAGCTTTCAGCTTACCTAGACAGTGACCCTGTGGCATGGGGTGACCCTAACTTTGACATCCTTCTTTGGTGGCGTGATCACAAACAAACCTATCCTATCTTGTCTATTATGGCTAGAGATATCATGGTTGTCCCTGTTTCTACTGTGTCCTCCGAATCTACATTTAGCTTGACAGGTAGGATACTTGAAGAACGGCGGCGTCGCCTTTTGCCTGAGCATGTGAAGATGCTCACCTGCATCAAAGATTGGGACCAAGCTACAAGAAAGGCTCAGCATACTGTTGTGGACAAAGACCTAGAAGAGCTCTTCAAGAATCTGTGGCTTGGTGATCCTCCTCCCCCGAACCCGAAGGCACTGCGGCGGCGGCCGACGGGGAGAGGATCGATTGGCGTCACCGGCAGCAACGGCACTAGCAGAGGGAGAGCTGGATAGAGGTAACAATCCAACTTATGTCATGTATCATTTCTTAGCTTTCCATTTGATGAACCAAGATCCTAATCATCCTATATTGTCATGTGCACAGATAGTCTTTTCTTTTGCTGGCAAACTTGGAACTTTGGAACTTTGGAAGTTTGAGAGTGAGTGAGAGTCTGAGATATAGGCAGATAGTCTTTTCCTTTTGCTCTTTTCACTTGCACACCAATTTGCCACATGATGGCTATTGTAATGAACCTGTGAATCTGTGAATGTGATCTATGAACTATACTATATATATGATGATGAATATGAGCTTGCGGTACTCTTTTCCTTTCTAGGGTTTTCCCCACAAGGGTGGGTTTACCTAGAAAGGTTTTTAATGAGGCAGCATTGCACAAGCTCATATTCATCATTTTTTATATTCCCTGTTTTCTTGTCTTTCAAACTGTGAACTGAAACTGTTATTTTTTGGATTTCAAATGAAACTATGATTTTGAAATGAAAACTGTGATTTTTTGGAGTATATGATGTATATGCCATCACCGGCGCGGGCCCGGCCCGATGCCTCAGGCCCGGCGGCCCGTGGGCTCGGTAAAATGGCCCACCGACCGGCCGTGGGGCGGGGCGTGGCCCGAGCCCATCGGAGGCACGCCGCCCGGCCGGCCCGTTGCCTCGATGTGGTCCGAGACACGATCGCACGTGCCGCCCGAAGGCGGGCCTGAGCGGCACCGGCCGGCCCGTTGGACATCTATACTCTTGATCCAGCGGCAATGGCTGTTGCAATGCAAGCGATGCAACAGGAGTTGGAGGCCTTGAGGCAAGCCGCCAACACTAGCACTAGTACTGCTGCTACCGCTAGTGCTACTACTAGCACTGTTCCTGCTGCGGGTGTCAATCCCACTTGTGTTCCTCAGAGTATAGTTCCGGTCAGTGGTATTTCTCTTGTTCTGTGGATTGGCATGAAGCTGGATAATTTTGATGGTAGTGGATCTAAAGTCAATGCAGCAGATTGGCTTAGTTATGTGGAGGATAAGATGGAGGTCTTTTAGGTGGCTTATGGGGACCGTATTCGCTATAGTACGCAGTTGCTGAAGGGTGAGGCTTAGATATGGTGGAGAGGCATGCAGGCATCTCATTCATCTGCACCTGGATTTTTGACTTGCCAAGTTTTGGCCAAGAAGTTTGAGAGGAGGTTTTACCCAACCACTTTCCTTGAGAAGATGAACATAGACCTGCAAACCTATAAGCAGGAAAAGAAAATAGTGGTAGAGTACGAGGTGGGCTTCAACAAGATTGTTCGCTTTGTCCCATATGTGGCCCGTAATGAGGTAGAGAAGGCAAGCCCCGCCACATCAAGGTTTGAAGCCCTCGATCGGGGGCACACTTTGGGGGCTTTCCATTGGTGGATTTCCTCACCACTTGTGGAGCATGCTTTAGGTGTGGAGATGCAAAGAACAATACACTAATGAAATTCAAAAATCTTCCAAAGTGAATATCGGTCTTGCTCTGATGACAAGAAGGGCCAATCTAGTGGTCCAACTCATAAGAAGGGGAAGTTTTAGCGTCACCATCCATATCATGGTAAGTCATCTCACTCTAGTTCTTCAGGAGGGAGTACGCCTCAGTATCGGGTTGTTCCTAAACCAGGTTTGGGGATGGTGTGTTTCCGCTGTGGTGATGCGCACCGGCGTGCAGAGAGCAAGTGGAATGGGAGATGTTCTATCTGTGGACATGACCACAAGGATGTGATATGTAGGTGGAATCCAAATGCAAAGCTCCATTGGGAACCAATGTCCTCTCCAACTTCTAGTGGCAATGCCAACGTGTTGACATCTACACCACAACATGTTTTTGTGTCGCCTACTCTCCAGTACATGGCTGCACCTTCCTATCCTCAGTACTTGGTAGCTCCTCCTACACCGACAGTTCCTCTGATGCCGCAAACTTGGACTCTATGACTACCACAGCCTACTGGTCCTCCATTGTATCCGCTATTGGACTCCTACAAGCTATGCGCCTAGCTTTCTTTCTCTACGGGTGTTCCTGGAGCTTATGCATTGCCCTCTACTGATGACGATAATGGAGATGTTGTTACAGGTACTATCTCAATTGATTCATTTGATGCATATGCTCTTTTTGACTCTGGCGCTAGTTTCTCGTTTGTCTTGGAGGGTTTTGTGGCTCGTGGGGGCCTTTCTATGCAGAAGATTGGTCAGTCCATTGTGGTTAGTTCTGCTAGGGGACTTACATCTAGTCATTCAATTTGTCCAGGTTGCTCTATCATTCTGGCTGATGAGGAGTTTGTTGCTAATCTTATGGTGATTCCCCTTGAATCTTTCGATGTTATTTTGGGTATGGACTAGCTTTCCTAATATCAAGCTACTATCTCTTGTTTCTGGAAGACGGTATCTTTGCAGGCACCTTCAGGTAGAGAGGTGGTCTTTGTAGGGAGTGCTATGAAGAATTCTCTTGCTCTACTATGGATGTTGCTCCCAGATCGTTGGACTAGGAAAAGTGGAATTCTCTTCTCTATGGTGGATGATAGTGAGGCTACCTTACGAGTAGAGGACATACGAGTCATCTGTGATTATCCTGATGTGTTTCCTACTGAGCTTCCAAGCATTCCGTTGGAGCGTGATGCAGTTTTTGAAATTAAATTGGTTCCTGGTATGCAGCCTATCCATAAGACTCAGACGAATGGCTCCAAAAGAACAAGTTGAGTTGAAGCGGCAATTGGATGACCTTCTTGCTAAGGGCTTTATCAGACCTAGCAAGTCACCTTGGGCTTTTCCTGTGCTATTTGTGGAAAAGAAGGATGGTACCAAGAGATTATGTGTGGATTATCGGGACCTTAATTGGGTGACCATCAAGAATAAATATCCTTTACCTTGCATTGAGGTGCTCTTTGAGCAATTGCGGGGTGCTAAGGTATTCTCTAAGATTGATTTGAACTCTGGCTATCACCAATTGAGGATACGAGAAGAAGATATTGAGAAGACAACTTTTAGCACTAGGTATGGGCATTATGAATCCATTGTTATGTCTTTTGGACTAACAAATGTCCCTGCTGTTTTTATGGAAGCTATGAACAGGATGCTACATGAGTACTTGGATGATTTTATTATTATTTTCCTTGATGATATCCTGATTTACACTAAGTCTGAGGAAGAACATGAGCGTCATCTTAGTCTTGTTTTGGATGCTCTTTGGAAGAATCAATTTTATGGGAAATTGAACAAGTGTGCTTTTTGGCTTTCTGAAGTGGCTTTTCTTGGTCATGTTATTAATCAACGTGGCATTTCAGTTGATCCTAAGAATGTTGCTAGTGTCGCCAATTGGTGGAGACCTACTACCGTGACAGAGATTCATAGTTTTCTTGGTCTTGCTGGCTATTATCGGCGTTTTGTGCAGGACTTCTCTAGTATTGCAAAGCCGATGACGAGACTTACAAAGAAAGGTGTTCCTTTTGTGTGGGACAATGATTGTGAATGTAGTTTTTAGACCTTGAAGGATAAGTTGGTGAATGCTCCTATCTTGGCCTTGCTAGTGAATGAAAAGCGCTACACGGGATATACAGATGCATCTCGTGTTGTTCTTGGGTGTGTTTTGATGCAAGATGGCAAGGTGATTGCTTATGGCTCTAGACAGTTGAAGAAGCATGAGAGAAATTATCCTACCCATGATCTAGAGTTAGCTGCTATTGTGTTTGCCCTAAAGTCGTGGAGGCATTATCTCTATGGCGAGTCTTGGTACATCTATAATGACCATAAGAGTCTTAAGTATATTTTCACTCAGAAGGAGTTAAATCTGAGGCAGCGTAGGTGGCTAGAGTTGATAAAAGATTATGATCTTACAATTCAGTATCATCCAGGCAAAGCGAATGTGGTGGTAGATGCTCTTAGTAGAACCGGTGTTCCGAAGGATGCAATACCATTGATTGGACCGTATGGGTATCTCCTTATGCTATGCAGGCGTTGCAAGAAAGGAGACTAACATGCTCATCAAGTCAAACCTTCTTGACGGGATCCGTTGTTGACATTTACTTAGCGTCGTCACTAGAAATAGATATAGAACCTATCTCCAGCCACGCCGCTAGAAATGCGTGAGGTATATCTTATGTCTGTTGGTGATTCCATAGCGCACGTAGTATACCGTTGTAGCACTTCACCCGGGAGTATTCCAAGGTATCGTTATTTATATTTAGCCCAAGGGAAGCAATAGCTAGAAAAGGTTAATGTGGGAGAGATAGATCCTTAAGTTCACCTCAATATAGTACCAGCCAATGTGTCGGGTAAACGAATATGATAGGAAGGGTTGGATAGAAGTTGGTGGAGTAATACAATTTAGGCAATTAAAGATAACTAGTAAGGTATAGCTAGGTGGGAGGACAACGAGTGAGTATAAGACTCCTATGACTCTAACTTTACTTTAGTGATATGTATCTAGACACAAAAGATGAGACAACTAGTTGTGGTTTACACGAACCGAATGCTAGGCGAGTAGGGTGAGGTATGGTGAATTCAATCACCACTACCCCAGCTACTATGTTCTTGAGCCTTACCTTTTAGTAACTTGTTTAAACACGTGGTGGTTTATATCAGAGACCGAAGGGCTGTCACTACCTCACCGGCTACCACGATCCATCCGCGTGCAACAAGCGATAACCACATTGTAAGATCGAGTCTAAGCACCACGCTTATACTTCCTCTTACTACTCTAGATGGTAGCTACACAGATCAACTAGAGCACCCTATGACAGGCGATGATCGCATCCAAACGAGGATTCAACTAAGAACCGGACTAAACCACAAACTAAGTGTAGAAGCACCTATTTGTGAGACTTATATCACTACAACTATAGTCTAGACAACTAGAGCAAAGTTGCACTAAGTAAATACTTGAATAAGTAAATACTAGAATAAAGTAAAAGAAAGGACTATATATTATAAAGTAGAGATCCAAATACAAGAGAAAAGATAACTAGAGCTATACCAGACTCCTGAGGACCAGCTCCGGAATCCCGAGCGCAGCTCGACTCAACTCTAACTCCCACACTAGACTATCCTACTACACTCTCTTGGAGCTTTGCCTTTACAACTTCTCCACACTCCACTCCACACTCTAAATGAGAGGGGGAAGGGGGTATTTATAGCCCAAGGTGGGAGTAGGGGCTACTCCAGCGCCATGTCATCGATCCGCGTGATCCCACCTCGTAACCCTTGGATAAACCGCCTTAGGATCAACGGGCCGGATGAAATAATCACGTGGACAATGTGGTAGGCGTGGGGGGGACGTCGGTGGTCAAATGGGCCATGGTCGGCCGACCATGGTCCATGACCCGTGGACCACCCTCAGTCTTTGGACATGTTGGCCCCACCGCCGGGCCGTGTCTTGAGTCCGAACTTGTCGTGACATCTGTTTTGTACCCACACGATCCAAGGGACGTCTTGACTGACCAATCAGGTGCCTTCTCTTGGTTTCCCATGGATTGGTGACGTGGCAAGTCACGTGGGGAGGGTTTGGGCCAATGGCCTATGGTCGGCCGATGCAGGTCCATTGGGCCTTGACCTTCCCCTGACCCTTCTAGAAGCTGTCCCCACATGTCGATGTCTCGGGATGAAATGGTCCTTGGTCGGCCGATGCTCATCTTGTGGCCAAATGACTTCAGATTTTGTGTGGCAAAGATCATAGGACATTGTGATCATGATGGTGATGGTATTTTGCCCACTTTCCATACTTGGGTCACTGACTGGATGACGACTCTACGTGTTATTCCGGCCAGATTTCCTCCGAATTCATATCTGCATAAAAATAATGACATCTACATGTGGAACTAGGTTATTAGATAAAATATGTTCATGAAATGTTGTTCTTCCTTTCCAAATAGGGATATTGACGGTGTTTTGATGGTGTAAATTAAGGGTGTTTTCACCGTCAACAAGATCCCCCAAGCTTAACCTTTGTTAGTCCCGAACAAAGAATTAAAACTTAGTTTCGGTGGATCAGGAGTTACTACTATGCTTCATATTTAAACAGTACTATGTACACAACAAAAATTTCCTTTAAGTGGAAAACTCTAGCAATGTTGAAAACTCACCCTTATTGCCTTAGTCCTTCATGGGGCATATGGCTTCTTTCTTTGTCTTTAGTAATAAGAGATAGACCACTTTAGATTTGAGCGCTAGTTTTCATTCCTCACAAGTTTCATGTTGGAGTATTTTTGCAATATTTTCAAAAGAAAAACTTAATGTTCCTCAAATGGTGCTCTCATGGTCACTCAAGTGGTGGTTGGTTTCCTCACCAAGGCATATGCAATATTGCCTTCTTTTCCCTCTGACTAAATGGCTTATGTGGAGCTTGGGTAGGGATAAAGTATGCTATACTTACCTTGTGTACGTTGCAATGTCAAAGCTTGGATCCAAGGAGAGAAGTGTCATGCTCTAAGATCAAGATGTGCATGTGTGTGGAAAAAATGATGTACAATACTCCTTTATTTGATTTGTCTCTCTTCCTACTTAGCATTGTGAGACATGGCTTTTTTTTTTTTTTTTTTTTTTTTAGAGATGTGGGTTCTACTCACCCTCGGACACATGTCCATTTTTCATCTCTCATTTTTTTTTACTATGTATAGCCAATGTCTCTTTTGCTAAAAACATAACTAGAGAGAGGTCATAAATATAAAAGCATGGAGTATATTTATTTGGTGAAAAAGGATGGATGGCATGTTATTGCGTACTTCCAATGTAGAAGCAGCATATGTATGGTGGCATGGATGTGCACTTGATCTAATGAGCATGATAAGTCTCTACAAGGGTCAACAAGGCTTGACAAAGCTCAATACTAAAGCAAGTAGCGTATGTCGAAGGTCTATATTATGAAATGAGTATGGCTTTGGTAGGAATTTTCACCATAGAGGAAACATCAAGTGTTTTATTGTTTTAAGAAATAAAGACTCCAACAATCTTCTTTGTTTGGAACAAAAATATAGCAACTCTCATCTTAGGATGGATCATATCTCAAAATGACTTCAGACTTAGTTGAAAGCACTTGCAACCCACACAAGTTTTAGGTTCATGGTGGTGTTCATGTAAGCTTTGAGTAGTCCATACTTAGAGAAATGTCAAGTTGTATACTAAGTACTAAAGAAATATTTAGCAGAGTAACTTATTCAAAGATTTCCAAGGAAGGTATTCATTCATGAAGCATATAAATATGTGAAGGGAATCTTGGGCATATTTATTTATTTATACTATTAGGGAGATAGAGTGAACAAAATTAAAAAAGGAAAGATAGAATACTTACCTTGGTAGGGGGGAGCCTCCCCAAGCTTAGCTTCTGCTTTGGTGATGGAAATGATTCTCCGTAAAAAGAGAAAGAAGCAAAGCTTGCCGACTACTAAATAATATATATTTTTATTATTCTATTTATTATTATTATTATTACTTTTTTATTATTATTATTATTATTATTTTAATTATTATTATTATTATTTTATTTATCTTATACTTGAGGTGAACTTATTTGTGAACCTTGTAAAGAGAAGGAGGTCTAAGTTCATCATTTTGTGGAGGGATTCTCATGAACTTTGAACTAGAGATGGAGGGGTGAAAACAAAGTAGTGATGTGTCAGCCTTGGGTCCCACAAGGGTAGGTCGGACGACCCACCTTATGTCCCAAATGATGGTGGCACTCCATTGGTGTTGGTCATGATGCCCCCACACATGTATTCGAAAATATGGATGTGAGGTGACACCAAGGGTTGGTCGGCCGACCAACCAAATTGGTCACCAAAGAAAGTTGGCTAGTGCAAATTGCATCATATGTTGTGTAGAAGTGTTTGGTGAAGGAGATGGTGGTAGAGGCTTCTACACCTTGGTCGGCCGACCAAGGGTTGGATGCCCCCTCGAGAAGGTTTTTCCGGATTCATCTTTGTGGATGTCATGGTGATGTATCCGGAATTGATTGGGGAGTGAAATGGCCAAAAGAGTGGTGGCCGATTCCCCAAGCTAGGATCTTAGCCAGATTTTTGTATGAACATGTTTCCAGAATGTAATAATGATGAGAAGATGTGGTGGATGTGTGATATGGGTAGATGGGGAGGTCGGCGACCTCGCCACAAACCTCATAGTGCCACAAAGGTTCGTGAAGTATTGTTCTCAAGTTTTTATTATGCAAGTGAATATTATTATTATTATTATTATTTTTATTTTTTTTTGATTGAAGATTGAAACATGCAAAGATATAAAACAAACTATCCTAAATGCAAAGGGGAAAAGGGAAATATGAGATAACTACCAATTTACCTTTTGGCAAGGGCTCCATGTTTCAAGTCCGTAGAGCAGGACTTCTCCTCTGTGTTCATTCTTCAGGTTCTTCAGTTGGTGGATGACTTTCTAGAGGGATTGGTTCTTCCTCCTTAACTTCCACCTCTTCATTTATGCTTTTGGTCTCTTCTTCCTCGATGCTCTCGATTTGTTTCTTCTTTGCAAATAGCGACGTCTTCTTGACTGTTCTTCTTGGATTGTGGATATTCATTATAACTATTGAAGTAACAAATAACCCTTTTTTAGTGGGGAAGTTGAAATGGATTTCTCCCGTATGGATGTAGATGATCGCTCGAGTGGTGTTCAGGAACGGTCTTCCAAGTACGAGTGGTGGGTCCTGTTCTTCTTCTCCCATATCTAGGACTAAGAAGTCGGTCGGGACGTATTGGTCATGAATCTTCACCGGTACATCTTTTGCTATTCCTTCGGGGAATCGGTACGATTGATCCACCATCTGCAGCTGCACATATGTAGGATGCAAAGGAAGTTTATCGAATATGAAGTCATAAGTCACCTTTGCCATTAGGTTGACGTCAGATCCTCGTGTCATGCGGAGATGCTTTCTGGTAGTATAATTGATTGATTGAGCATGTTATTGTTGGTACTCCTGGATCTTCCCTCTTGGTGATCATTGGTGATTTGAGTAAGTGGTCATACTCCGTTCTCACAGAGTTGATCATCCGTGCTTCTGTTGGATCTGGTGATGAGGACTCGGATGGTTGCACCTTCTTCCGTCGCCAGTTTTGTTCAGACCTTGAGGGTGACAGTGATTCGGTGGACTCATATGAATTGTGAGTTCTCCACCCATTGTTCTGTGGCCTTCTCTTTGGGTGGTCTGTCTTAACCTGTTGCTTGGTGTAACCATTGAAAGCAAATTTTACCTTTCTTCCTTCAACATGGAAGTGAATCTGCCCAGACGATACGTAGATGCATGCATTGGCTGTGTTGAGAAAGGGTCTTCCCAGAATTAGAGGTACATCCTCGTCAGCTCCCATGTCTAGAATGATGAAATCAGCTGGGACATATTCATCTTGGATTTTCACCAAGATGTCTCTTGCGAGTCCTTCGGGGAATCGGATTGTTTGGTCTGCCATCTGCAATCGAACAAGTGTAGGGTACAAGGGTCCACATAATAAGTTATCATAAGTTACCTTGGACATGATGTTAACACTTGACCCAAGGTCGCAGAAGGCATTGTGAAAGACTTGTGGTCCAATAGAGCACTTGATCGTTGGGCGACCTGGGTCTCCCTTCTTGACGACGAACGGAGGATCAAGGAGATAGCCGTAGTTGGATCGGAGCGGAGGCTTACCAAACCTTGTGTTTACCAAACTAACATTTTCGGTAGGATCCTCCGGTTTCCCAGGAATCTTACCTTGCTCATAAGATGGCACAGCTGCTGCTAACTGAGCTAGTTGGGTTTCCAGCATTTTATTAAAGCTCAACTGATTTTTAATAGCAGAATTAAAGTTTTCCATCTTAGCATTAAGGTTTTCAAGGGCCTTATCATTGGCAAAAAGCTTCTTATTAATGCTATCATTGATTTTTGCTTGACCATAGATAAGATCTTTCATGGATGGTTGGTTATTATAATTATTATTGAAATTATTAGACGAACCATTACCTCCATTACCTTGATGGAAGGGGCGTGGATTCCATCCATTTTGCTGAGGGCGATATCCATTGTTGTTATTATTGTTGATGAAGCTCACGTCTTCTGTAGTTTCAGGGCAGTTATTCCCTGAGTGATCTTCACTACCACATACTTCGCACCATGGATCAGCTGCGATGGCATGGACAGGGACATAGTGTTGCGTGGCCTCTTTGTCCTTAGCACGCTCATCCATCTTCTTCATCAGGAGGTCCATCTTAGCTGAGAGCATGTCCACTTCATGGACAGTGTGCATGCCCTTCTTCTTTGTTTGGAGACGTTCATCATTCCAGCCTTGGTTGGTCACCATCTTCTCAATGAGTTCCTTGGCTTCCTTCACCTTAAGTGAAAAGAAGGCTCCTCCTGCGGCAGCATCAAGGTGACTACGGGCTATAGGTGTGAGCCCATGATAGAAACCTTGAATCAGGAGCCACTCTTCAATCCCATGATGAGGACAGAGCCGAATGTACTCTTGGAGACGTTCCCAGGCTTCAGGAATGGTTTCATCTGCCTGTTGTTGGAAGCTTGAGATCTTTCCTCGAAGGGCATTGGTTTTGCCCATAGGGAAGAACTTCTTGAGGAATGCGTTGGCGCAATTCTCCCAGGTGTTGGTGACATCACGGTTGGCATAGAACCACTGCTTCGCCTTCCCGAGCAGTGAGAACGGGAAGAGGCGAAGGCGAATAGCATCTGATGTCACATTCTTCATCGTGAAGGTGCCACACACCTCTAGGAAGTGCTGAAGGTGCGCATTGGCATCCTCATGGGGCTTCCCACAGAATGGATTTGCTTGCACCATGTTGATCAGCGCAGGTTTCAGCTCAAACTGGGCATCTCCCAAATTCACTTGCGGTCCCGTCGCCACATTAGCAGCAGAGGGGGGCAGCAAAGTCAGCGATAGCCTTCGAGCCATAACCTTTGGTGGTGATGGTAGCAGTTCGGGTCTTCCTTCCTTGAGTGGATTTGACTCTGAAATCGAAGGCCGAGGAGGAACTGAACGTCCTCTAGGGCTCCTTCGAATTCTCTCGGGATTATCAACAAAGTTGCTCGGTAGGTTGAATCCACTCATGCAATGCCCGTCTTTCACGATAAAGAGAAACACAGGCAAGGGTAAGTCTCCTAACACTAGCTGGTTACTAAGTTGATGATGACTTCCGGATTCAATCTCAATTAATCTTTTTCTAGGCGTATGCTTCCCCGGCAACGGCGCCAGAAATGCTTGTTGACATTTACTTAGCGTCGTCACTAGAAATAGATATAGAACCTATCTCCAGCCACGCCGCTAGAAATGCGTGAGGTATATCTTATGTCCATTGGTGATTCCGCAAGTTTACGTAGTATACCGTTGTAGCACTTCACCCGGAGTATTCCAAGGTATCGTTATTTATATTTAGCCCAAGGGAAGCAATAGCTAGAAAAGGTTAATGTGGGAGAGATAGATCCTTAAGTTCACCTCAATATAGTACCGACCCAATGTGTCGGGTAAACGAATATGATAGGAAGGGTTGGATAGAAGTTGGTGGAGTAATACAATTTAGGCAATTAAAGATAACTAGTAAGGTATAGCTAGGTGGGAGGACAACGAAAGTGAGTATAAGACTCCTATGACTCTAACTTTACTTTAGTGATATGTATCTAGACACAAAAGATGAGACAACTAGTTGTGGTTTTACACGAACTGAATGCTAGGCAAGAGGTGAGATATGGTGAATTCAATCACCACTACCCCAGCCTACTATGTTACTTTGGAGCCTTACCTTTTAGTAACTTGTTTAAACACGTTGTGGTTTATACAGAGACCGTAAGGGCTGTCACTACCTCACCGGCTACCACGATCCATCCGTGCAACAAGCGATAACCACAGGTAAGATCGAGTCTAAGCACCACGCTTATACTTCCTCTTACTACTCTAGATGGTAGCTACACGCATCAACTAGAGCACCCTATGACAAAGCGATGATCGCATCCAAACGAGGATTCAACTAAGAACCGGACTAAACCACAAACTAAGTGTAGAAGCACCTATTTGTGAGACTTATATCACTACAACTATAGTCTAGACAACTAGAGCAAAGTTGCACTAAGTAAATACTGAATAAGTAAATACTAGAATAAAGTAAAGAAAGGACTATATATTATAAAGTAGAGATCCAAATACAAGAGAAAAGATAACTAGAGCTATACCAGACTCCTGAGGACCAGCTCGAATCCCGAGCGCAGCTCGACTCAACTCTAACTCCCACACTAGACTATCCTACTACACTCTCTTGGAGCTTTGCCTTTACAACTTCTCCACACTCCACTCCACACTCTAAATGAGAGGGGGAAGGGGGGTATTTATATCCCAAGGTGGAGTAGGGGCTACTCCAGCCATGTCATCGATCCGCGTGATCCCACCTCGTAACCCTTGGATAAACCGCCTTAGGATCAACGGCTGGATGAAATAATCACGTGGACAATGTGGTAGGCGTGGGGGGACGTCGGTGGTCAAATGGGCCATGGTCGGCCGACCATGGTCCATGACCTGTGGACCACCCTCGTGTCTTTGGACATGTTGGCCCCACCGCCGGCCGTGTGTCTTGAGTCCGAACTTGTCGTGACATCTGTTTTGTACCCACACGATCCAAGGGACGCCTTGACCGACCAATCGGTGCCTTCTCTTGGTTTCCATGGATTGGTGACGTGGCAAGTCACGTGGGGGAGGGTTTGGGCCAATGGCCTATGGTCGGGCCGATGCAGGTCCATTGGGCCTTGACCTTCCCCAACCCTTCTAGAAGCTGTCCCCACATGTCGATGTCTCAGGATGAAATGGCCCTTGGTCGGCCGATGCTCATCTTGTGGCCAAATGACTTCAGATTTTTTGTGTGGCAGCATCATAGGACATTGTGATCATGATGGTGATGGTATTTTGCCCACTTTCCATACTTGGGTCACTTGACCGATGACGACTCTACGTGTTATTCTGGCGGATTTCCTCCTCGAATTCATATCTCGCATAAAAATAATGACATCTACATGTGGAACTAGGTTATTAGATAAAATATGTTCATGAAATGTTGTTCTTCCTTTCCAAATAGGGATATTGACGGTGTTTTGATGGTGTAAATTAAGGGTGTTTTCACCGTCAACATCCGTGAAGCTCAAAATTATGATCGCTTGATTCGGGAGGTTCGCATGAGGATTAGTGACGGAAAAACCTCGTGATTTTACTATTGATGAAAATGATGTGGTTCATTTTAGGGGACGCCTTTGTTTGCCACAAAAATTAGATGTCAAGATGGATATCTTAAGAGAAGCTCATCGCACTCCATACACACGTTCATCCTGGTAAGACAAAGATGTATAGAGATTTGAAGCAGAGCTTCTGGTGGAAAAGGATGAAGGCTGATGTTGCTAAGTATGTAGCTACTTGCGGTGTGTGCCAGCAAGTGAAACCTGAGCATAATAGACCTACAAGATTATTGAAGCCCCTAGAGATTCCAGAATGGAAGTGGGAATATATTACTATGGATTTTGTGGTTGGTTTACCATGTTCTCCTCGAGGTAAAGATGCAATTTGGGTTGTTGTAGATAGACTCACTAAGGTGGCTCATTTTATTCCAATGAAGACCACAGACTCCGCTCTAGACTTAGTCCCCTTGTATATGAAAGAGATTATGAGGTTGCATGGTGTGCCAAAGTTTATTGTTTCAGATCGAGACTCCAAATTTGTTTCTAAATTTTGGAAGAGTTTTCAAAGCACGTTGGGGACGAAGCTTGTCATGAGTGTGGCTTTTCATCCTCAGACTAATGGTCAGTCCGAGCGCACTATCTATACCTTGGAGAACATGCTATGTGCTTGTGTCCTCTCTTGGAAGGGCAGTTGGGAGAATCATCTACCTTTGGCAGAGTTTGCTTATAATAATAGCTACCATGCTAGCATAAAGATGGCACCGTATGAGGCTTTATATGGTAGAAGATGTATCTCACCATTGTGTTGGGAAACATTAGGAGAGAGGTCTTTAGTTGGTCCAAGTTGGATTCAACAGATAACTGACAAGGTGCAAGAGATACGACATAATATGTTAGCCGCTCAGAGCCGCCAGAAAGCTATGCAGATGTCAGAAGGCGAGACCTTGAGTTTGTAGTGGGTACTCAGGTCCTTCTTAGAGTATCGCCTACTAAGGGTGTTGTGCGATTTGGTACTACTAGGAAGCTTGTAGCCCGAGGTATATTGGACCTTTTGATATCATAGACCAGGTTGCACTATGTAAAAAAAGGTCTCTACAGTCGCGCGTTGAGGGCATCTACAGTCGCGCACGAGCGCGTCTGCCCATTAGGGTCTCTAAATGTCTGACTTTACAGACCAAAACCTTACCAAGGCTCTATAACAGAATTTACCACACATGGTTTTCCGCTGGTCTGCGTGACCTACGGTACCCTGAGACAAGTTTTCCTACCAAGCGACTGTGCTTTCCGGTAACGTTACAGACACACAGCATGAATAAGCGACTGTATCCCTTCCAGAGTTACCGACGCATGGGCCCAGTGTGTGACTATAATTGTTTCGCATGTACAAACCCCTGTGTAAAAGAGCGTCTATAAACGGGCCACACGTCATATGGGTGTTTGCACCGCGTGCCTCAGAATCGTTAGAAGCTTACGACACGCGGGCGCGAAAAAGTGTCTCGTGACGCTTTCCTTAATACTGAACCCGCTCGAAAGGTAGCCTCATCAGATCGTTTGTCACCCATATAGACGTCGACACTCGCGGCGTCGTGGTTTGTGCTACTTACGTACCGACTTTGGTTTATCCGTCTATAGTTCATGCCCTCTTCACTGACTCTTGTTTCATTCATGTGTCTCTGAAAACTAGATTGGTTTACGACACACCGCTCTGGTACACGACTATGCTTGTTTTGTGTTTATAGACGCTTACACCCGAAATCGATCAGAATCGTGTGGAGACTACAGACGCTTTTAACGACCCATGGACCTGTAACTCTTGAAAATTAAAGACGCCAAGAATCGCTTGACGTTTCGGATGCTTAATTTTTGGGAGCGTGATGAGAAAAGTCTCGCGAAAAACAACCGACACGCATCGAGGGTGAGACAGTGCAGAACTATCCTGAGGCTTGAGACACCTCCTAGACAGCGGATGATGCCTGCGGTGAATGATGACGTTATAGACACGTGTACAGCTTAGAATCATCCGACACCACAACATTGATATTATTAATACATATATAATACATATACATAGGTCTAATCACAAACAAATGGCTGACGCCAGCAGCATTGAAAATTCAAGTGTATCTCAGATTGTTCTTCACACGCACCTAGTTGTTCATGGCACGCCATAGGTTGTTCACAACACAAATAACATAGTTCACAAGCATGTATCCACCTCGGTCATGATGCAGCAAGGGAAACGTAAGCAACTCATGGTTTACGAATCGAAATAGTCGCCGTCAGGGTTGATGACATCTTCCATAAGAAACTTGGCAATCTTCTCTCTAATATCCTCCAAATTGATCGGTTCCCTCTTCAAGTCAAAATCCTAATACAAAGAAAAGGTAGGCATAAGTGTTTGTTGTACGCATGGTCTTTATCGCCAAACAAAGGTAGGCACAAGATGGAGCTGCACTTTGAGTTACCTCGGGACGATCCAAATGAGCTTGTTTCATCGCAGTCATCAAGTGGTGCACCGTGTAGAACCCACATGTCTTGTTATCAGCTTGCGTCAGGCACTGCAAACATATGAAACACAATGGTTATTCACTAAATGGAAACCCAAGTGGCAAGTGCACAACTTCGTGTGAAGCACAACTTTTACTTTTGTATACTTGGAGTGAGCCAAAAACTTTTGCGTCCTTGTTGCCTTCGGAGCCGTGGGATTGAAAACACGCTCAGTAAGCATACACATGAGTATAATGTAAGTCACATTCTTTTTAGTAACATAATTAAGAAAAAAAATGCATGGGTTAGTGAAATCTCTATGTTTGGTTTTGGAAATTGATGACACACTTGTGGGACTAATCCTTTGCTCTAAGTGTTGACTTAAGAGACGAGGATTACGTGGATGACATGGAGCATGATGATCATGAACATGGACGATGATGATGGACATGGTGGATCGTCAAGCTCAATGATCGGCTTGAGAGGAACCCGGGAGATCAAGGAAAAGGTATACTTGATAGGGTTTTCCTTTCGGTGACCAAGACACGATAGAGCGTGTGATCACATTATAGGATAGATGGCCGACTATCAAGAGGGATGCCACGACAATCCTTTGGTGAAGTGCTTCTAGGTCCAATTGACTTGCATATGCATTTAGGATTGAGAGCACTAACTTTGTTCTTGTCTAACCGATCGCGACATGCTAACACTCGTGCTCACGGGACACATTTCAAGTGTTGGCAACTCGAGACAAGAAACGAAACTTGGAAAGATGGAAAGACGACGCCGCAACGTTGAAGAGGAGCTTCTCGAATCGCGCCGACGCCGGCGCGGGCGCTGGCGCGCCAAAGTAAGGTCTAAAAGCTAAAATCGGGCGCGACCGACGCGTCCGGCGAGGAGCGCCTGACGCGGTCAAAACCAGTCCCGGCGTCCCGAGCTGTACAACAGATTCCGACAACATGAAGTCAACACCGCTGACGCGGGCGCCGACACGCCGGGCGCGCGCCGTATCGCGGTCCGAGAGCATGTCGAAGACCCCCGACCGACGCGGCGCGCTGGGCGCGTCGCACCGGCGCTCGGGCGTTGTGCATTTGCGGGCGCCCGCACGTCCGCGCAGCCCCGGGCGTGTCCTGGCCCACAGCGGCGAGGGAGGCGCTTTTGGACCAACGGCTAGGTTTCGACTTGGGGTCTATATATACTAGTTTGGCCGGTTCATTTGAGGCTCTCTTGCACATTTGAACACTCCTACACACTTGTGAGCTTGTGAGACTCCCCTCCACTCATCTCTTCACTCTAACTTCGATTCTTGAGTGAGATTGAGAGATAGAAGTGCATTGCTTGATTGTCTTGCATCTAGAGGCACTTCATCCTTGGAGAAGCTGCGGGATTTCGTTTCTCTTAGGAATTTTCTTGGTTCCCTAGCGGCTTGGAGCAAGAGGCGGTGTTGAGCTCGATTGGAGCTTGTTCGAGGCCACACCGGTGGTTTGTGAGGGGTCGTTCCTTACCCCGCGGGAGATTCGCGAAAGGAGCACTAGTGGATTGCTCGTGGCTTGTTGGACCCTCTCTTGTGTTCGGTTTGCTTGATCTCCCATCGGGGATTTGGCACCGGCCATTAAGCTTAGCAACCGTCAAGTGAGTGTGTCGCCACAACGGGGAGTAGCGTGCCGGCAAGCACGTGAACCTCGGTGAAAAATCATCGTGTCTCTTGTGATAGCTCGTTGAAGATTTCTTGTACACGGTGATTGGCTTCAAGCTCGACACTACACCGGTGGTATTGTATTTCAGCACCTCTTTGCTTTACCTTGATAGCTTATCTTGTTAGGGTGCTTAGTTTGTGTAGCTTATTAGGCTTGTTTAGCTCCTAGTTGTTGCTCTAGTTAGAATATCTTGTCCACCTAGGAGTAAATTAGCGACATAGCTATTGCTTGTGATTAGAGACACTAGACTTGAATTGTGGCTTGCTTAGCTAGCTTGTTGCATCGCTTATTTAGCTTCGCCACCTTTTTATCTAACTCGGTTGTTTAGTGTTGTTGCAAGAAATTTTAATAGGCTATTCACCCCCCTCTAGCCATTAGGACCTTTCAGTTAGATGTAGGTTAGGAAACACTCACTATTGTATTGTATTTTTCAACGGGGCGTGATATCTGTCCCTTACGGGCTGGGCGCGAGAGTCAACGAAATAAACCTTCCTCCACTTGATAGTTATGACAACAAAGAATCCAAAGTTGGCCTGGGTTATCTTAAAAAACATGACAAAGTCCTTGTCATGATGTTTCCTTAGGCCAAATTCTAGATATGTAAGGTCGTTCTTTATTCGCCCACCGCTCATCCCTTCAAAGATCAATGGCTCGGATCAAGAAAGCCAACCGACAAAGACATGGCCCTTGCTTCTCTAAGCGCATCTAGGAACAGAGAAGCATGCAAAGCAAATTTAGTAAGCAATAGATGAAAGAGGAATCTGAATGAGTCCGAATAGAAGAAATTGTACTCACAAAGTGTCATGCAAAATAAGGATGGCCACATCCAATCCATCCACCGTCATGAGGTCAAACAGTCGTCGAAACCCACATTGATCTTAGCCTCTTCGTCCTCACCTTTGGGATGAGCTGTACCTCTTCGTGGTTTGCTCGGACGGGCTACTCAGAAGATGTGTGCCAACAGAAGAAGGAATTCAAATCATTGAGAGATGTCACTCATCACCATATGGAGGACATTATGGGGCATTCAGAACACACGTGAAGATTTGGCAAGCAGGATTTTTCTAGCCAACCATGTATCAAGATACTAAAGATTTTATCCGAAGATGTGGGGCTTGTTAGAGGCACGGGAATATCAATGCAAGAGATGCCATGCCTCTTACAACCAATCTCCAGATAGAGCTCTTTGATGTATGGGGAATTGATTACATGGGACCGTTTCCAAAGTCTAGAAATTATGAACACATATTGGCGGCAGTTGACTATGTTTCTAAATGGGTAGAAGCCATGCCATGTAGATTTGCAGATAATAGAAGCTCAGTAAAGATGTTTAAAGAAATAATATTTCCAAGATTTGCAGTGCCAAGGATGGTGATTAGTGATGGAGGATCCCACTTCATTGATAGCAGATTCAGAAAATATTTAGCGAAGCACGGAGTTCATCACAATATTGCCACAGCTTATCACCCTCAAACTAGTGGGCAAGCAGAAACATCAAACAAACAAATCAAAAATATCTTGCGAAAAACAAGAGAAGAGATGGGAACAAAGTGGAAGGATAAACTTCCAGAAGCATTATGGGCATACAGGACAGCCTACAAGACACCAATTGGAATTTCACCGTACCAACTTGTCTACGGCAAGACCTATCACCTGCCTGTTGAGCTAGAATTCAAGGCTCACTGGCAGTCAAGAGATGGAACATGGATTCAGAAGCCGCGGGAATAAAAAGGAAGATGCAATTATTAGAGCTTGACGAATGGCGAGAGAAAGCTTATCATAGTGCTAAGATCTATAAAGAAAGAACAAAGAAGTGGCACGACAAGAGGATTAAAAAGAAGAACTTCACTCCAGCGATCGTATTACCTTTTTAATTCTAGGGTCAAATTATTTGGGCATGGAAAACTTCGAGCAAATGGGAAGGACCCTTCATGATGGTGAACTCATCATCACATGGAGCGATCACTCTTCAAGATTCCGAAGGTAAGTTATTCAAGGTAAATGGCCAACGCTTAAAATATTTTATGAGCCCAATAAAGAACCTGAGGAATTAGATGTTTTAGAATTTTAAATCTTACCCAATCATTAGGCCTTGATCGCGTAGAATTAGTTTTTCGGCCCAAAAGTACGAGCATTAGACTTAGATTGACCTTAGAAGACCACAGAAGAAAGATGAGCCGGAGGGCTGGTGGGGCCCACGCGGCCGCGCCCCTAGGTGCGAGCAGCCGCCCTGCCACATCACCCTCTCACTTCCAGATTCTTCCCACGTATCTTCCTGGGAATATCCTGTAGAATGCCGAACCTTTTGGTGCCATTCTTCGCATCTACGTCCCGATAACTGTAATCCTAACCCCCCTACCAAGCCAGCTCCGATATATAAACCGAACCCATTCATCTCTAGCCTATTCCCATCTATCTCCACATACCGACGACCCGACACCCTCGCTACAGCCATGACGAACAAGGAAAAGCGCATGGTAGTCTATGACCCTTCGAAGATCGCTCCACCACCATCGCCACCATCCTCATCCCAAGTCGCCGCCCCCCAGAGAGCCTGTCCACTAGCCGTCATACATCCACCAAAGCCATCACCAACTGTTCTCATGGCGAACCATCGTAGACGCCGGCGCAAGGAGGCGATGAAGAAGTTCGCGGTGCCGGAGGGCACTGGTGACACCTGTTATAGCATAATATTATAAGTCAATTAACATGAAATAAGGGCTTAAGTTAGATGTCAACATAAGTTTAGGGGTCTAACTAATATATTTCCACGAAGTTTTGGTATTCTCGTGACTTTCCGGGGACTTAAATGTGATAATTGCAGAGAAGAATGGAGAAAGTTCCGAATATACAAGACATATGATGACAAGACTTGACCGTGAAGTAACTCAACCCGAAAAGTGGACTAAAACACTCTAGAAGGTACCAAAGGATACCAGAAGAAACAAGAAGCCAAGGTGGCATGACACCCCGGCGGCCGCCAAGTTAAGTAGGCCGGCCGCCGTGGGGTCCCACCAAATACCCCTCACATTTTTATGTCGGTTTACCATCGACCTTGAGGTTGTATCTACACCGTTATTGAAGGTCGGTTTGATCCAAGGGTCCACATTCATCGCCAAGTCCTATATAAGAAGACCAAATGACCCTGTGGGCTAATAACTAATTCATTATCAAGTCATTATCAACTCATACCAAGTCATCATCAAGTCCAACCAAGTCTAGACCTAAGCCCTAGTTCATCATACTAGAAGTAGTTAGCTATCTAGCTAGTTCTAGTTGAAGATCAAGTTCATCTTGAGTTCCCGATAGTCAAGCAAAGAGAAGAAGCATCGTTCTTGTGACTTCGCTCTTGTATTCGATCCGTAAGTATTATTATTGATACACTATTGTTATGACTTTGATCTATATAATGATTATATTCTTATTGATATGTGTTTATGCATGCTATGATTACATGTTTAGTTTAGTGAGATTGTCTTATATTTTATGCATGGAATTGTATAGCATCCACGTAGATGATCACTATGTGGGTGATAAGCAATGTGTAAACGTGGTGTTTATACAACGTTTATCTCGCAATTGCACCCTACATTCGGGCCGTGTGGTAGATCGCGGGAGTGACAAATTCCCGTTGAGTCCTTTGTAATCCACCCTCCGAATGTAGGACTAGTCGAGCTTATAATTACGGTAATGATCAAGTTTTGTCCTTGGTTGTTATTGGTAATGCTTGCCATGTGTAGATATAATCCAACCTTGCCATGATAGCTAGATGTATTGCACTAATTGTTGTATTCATTGACATATGATTAGGAGTATCTTAGGAATATTCTTTCTATTCTTTCTATAACATGCTAATAGCTCATATGATACTAGTGGCATATGATGATCTTAGACTTGGGTAGTCATCATTTATATAATTATCTTTATCTTGTGACTTATCCCGTTGAGTAATGTTAGATTCATATGGCTACTCTGCATTATATAATCAGAATACGATACCTGGATTACTCCCTGAAGTGGATCTCATAAGTAAATCACTTCCTAAATCATTAGATACCCTTTTCTCTACTTTCCATAGACTCTCCTTCCCTGTGGTAAAATATAAATACGATACCCGGATTACTCCCTGAAGTGCTACGATGGTATTTCTATCCGCGCGCTTGCGCATATCATGTTCATTCTTTTATCAAGACCTTTCAAGAATACCATACCCGCATTTCTTTGAGCGTTATTGCTAGGGTGACGCACTAGTGTATAGGTAATGCCTAGAAATGAGTGGTATACCTTGTGGGGGGATAAACCCCTATCCCCGCACGGGTCACTTTGGGTTAGGCCTCTCGGGCCGGCCCAGACGACGGACTGAAGCCCTTGGCGATAGAAGACCGAGATTATCGAGATTACGGCCTAAACTTGGTCGCCAAGATAGTTTCTAGTATAGTTCAATCGTAATCACTATACACTTTCCTATTGTAATCGATCAGATAGCTCTTGTGTCGGACAGATCCGACTGTAACCCCTGCTCCCTGACAATATAAGGAGAGCAGGGATCCCCCCCGGGACGAGATAATTCTCAATCAATCAATACAACAAAGCAGACGTAGGTTTTACGCCATCAAGGCGGCCGAACCCGGGTAAAACCCGTGTGTTTTGTCCTTCGCCGTTACGCTTAACGCCTCGTTAGCCGCCTCACGCATCCCTAACCGCTCAATCTACTAGCCGGGCATACCCCGCAGACTATCGCCGGTAAAACCGACGATACCGGGCGCCTGTAGGGGTGTGCACGAAGACGCCATGGCTAACAAGATGGTGATCTTCCCCGATTCCATGGCGGTCGACCCAATGGAAGACATCCACCCGGATGCTCGCCTGGAACAACGGCGCCATGCTCGGGCGTCGACAACCCCGCGCGCCGGCTCGCATCCAATCTGCGCCGGCATCTCCGCTTACAAGACCGCACCGACTCCAACCCAGAGCCGGGGCGCCGGGCCTCGATTAGGCTCACTCATCCGTTCGTGCCGCACACGCGCGCTTCATCCACGACGCCGACAACCTACTCGGCGACTTCGACAAGATCAAGATCGGTGCGAGTGAGTCTACCCTTTGGTCGATTCGCTACATCGCCGCCAACAGAACAACGCCGACCACGACACGGGCTGCCCGACGCCCCTTCGGGAGAAACAGACCTGCCGAGGGCCGCCTTCCCCTCGGCCAAGGTCCGGTCGCCACCTCTACCCCCGAGGGGCGGGTCGCCCACTTCTCGCCGTCCGCAGGTCGCCAGCGCCCGGGCTCGGGACCGGGCCCAAGGCCGCCCGACCCTACGACTTCATCGACGCCCCAACATACCGCGAGGGTGCCTCGTCGACAAAGCGCGACCACATCCGCATGGCTAGGCTCTCTCCGATCCCGGAGGGCACCGAGGAGGAGGAAGAAGGCACCGAACTCCGTGATGGCCGCATCGCTCCGACTTCGGGTCCGACGCCACTACTACCGTGCTCCAAGATCCGATGGAGCTCGAGATCGGCTACGACTACCCGCTATTCGACCAGGGTACTCCCTGGGAAACCTACGGCGGGGGGATCTTCGTCAGCGAGGATTCGCGCGCCCCGCAGGGGGAAACTGAAGAGCCCGCAAGCTGCGAAGGACGCAACGCCGATCGAAGCGCCGGCCGGCAGCGGAGCAGATGCCGCCGCCAACCTCACCGGCGGTACCGCCCGGGGCTTCCCGGTAGCCCGGGACTCTCCCAGACCCACAGTCTCAATTCGACGAGGTGGCAGGAATCCCGTTCACAAGACGCCGAATGTAACACGCCACGGCAGCGCTCTCCCGCCGCGGTAGAACGTCACTATTGAAGATGTCCGGGGATACATCTACGCCACCCACGCCGCCTTAATCCCGCCCTCGAGTTCATCTCGCGCCCCTCGCGCCGGCCGCCTCGCCGGCGTCATCGCCGAGGGTCGCGCAACACCCAAGGTGAGGAAGAGGCATCCTCCATGCCAAGGGGCAAACCCGTCCCCAGCCGCACGACCCGGAGGCACCCTCGGGCGCAGACATCCGGCCGGGCAAAAACGCTGGCCAAGATGGTTAGCAGGCAGGGGGTTGTGCGCGGTGCTCCGGCCGGGTGGCGCGGGTGGACTACCACCCCGCATCCCGCCTAGGATCGAAAACCAGCCCCCCCCGACCTCCGCAAAGAAGATCGAGATTGCCCGAGATGCTCGCCGCCGCATCACCGCCAGCCAGCAGGCTCGCGAAGACGCCGAGATCCAACGGCGTGAAGAGTACAACATGATGTACGGAACCCGACCGGGAACCTCACGATCACTACGATTCGCCCTACCACCCGGATCTCTGCCGGGTCCGGTGGCCGTTAGGGCTTCAAAGGCACCAATGCTCTCTCAAAGTACACCGGCGACCAAGATCCCGAAGCCCGGGTCATGATTTACGAAATTGCGATCGTCGGGCCGGAGGCGGGAAGACGTCATGGCAAACTACTTCCCCGATCAGCCTCGACCAGCGGCCAACCGGCGGCTCCCGGCCCTCCCCGAAGGGAGGCTACGCACGTGGCAAGACGTCAAGGATATCTTCATCAGCACCTACAAGTCCACATGCAAGCAACCGGGTACCAAGTACGACCTAGAGCGGTTATGCGTCTCGGCCGCAACGAGCCGCTCCGGAGTACATTCGCCGCTCCCGAGGTCCGCCCGACGATCCCGGACATCACCGACGAGGAGTGCGCCGGGCGTGTTCACCAAGGGCCTCGCTCTCTAATGGTAACGCCACGGCCCAAGAGCCGCGGAAAAGCTCCACAGTCCAAGATCACCACCATGTCCAAGCCGCCGGGCGTGGCGCAGGTTCGCCGGCAAGATGAGGCCGAGCACGCCTTCCACAAAGATTACGGCTACTCGCCTCGTCGAGTATTCTCCCCGGCCGCGAGGCTCCTCGTGACGATAAACGGCGCTGACGAAGGCCACGATAACCGCTGCCGCGACGACATCGCGACGCCGGCCGCCGGAGGAGGGTCGCGCAACTATCGCGAGCCGCCGCGGATCGGAACCGCCGGGAGGTGGTGTCAACAATGTCAAGACCGTGGCAAGAAGAAGGCGCCAACCGGGCGAGATCCAATCCAAAAAGCTTACACGGCAAGTGCCCCGACACCCGGACTTGAACCATAGTCCGGCAGAGTGTTGGCACTTCAATGCCGAGTATGAGAGCGAACGCAAAGCTCAAGATCGCCGACGAGCACCGAGGAAAGCACCCAAAGTTGCCCGCAAAGCAACCGGAAGAAGACCTAGACGAGGACGCCGATCCCGTGCACCGCTACCGTGCCGAGGACGCCGTCGTTCACACGATCATGGGCGGACACTACGGCCGCGAGGTGGGGCGGGATCGCAAGATCTCCGCCGTAATGTCCTGACCGCCAAAGACTTTAGCGAGGGGGTCACGGACCCGATATGGCCTACCTTCTCCGAGCCGGTCATAACCTTCGCGACGACCGCTGGTAACAACCCGCACCCGGCGATTCCCCGGTCCTCGACCCGTGATCGGGCGTCGCGCTTTGAGAAGGTCCTCATCGACGGAGGGAGCGCCCGAACATGCTGTTCCGAGCTCGATGAAAGCCCTCGACATAACGGCGACCTAATCAAGCCATACGAGCACTGCTCGGGATCCTCCCTGAGAGTCGCCAACCCCTCTCGCAGGTGACGCCGGTGCGCTCGGGCGACGCCAAGCACCATCGCATCCAAGACATGAATTTCGTCATCGCGACTTCGAGTCATCGCATACCATGCTTTTATCGGACGGCCGGATTGACCAAAGCTCATGACGGTCCCGCACTACGGTTATCTCATCCTCAAGATCCCCACGGAGAAGGGGGTCCTCACATGCCGGGCCAACATACATATGGCCTACGCCTGCGAGAAGGAAGGCCTCGACAAGCGAGTTTCATCCTCCAAATGGTCCAAAGAAGAGGAGGTGATCAAGAACACAAAGAAGATGAACCCCTCCGACCTCGAGATACCCGAGGAAGAGCGGACGAAGAAGACCACCAAGCCATCGGATACCAAAGACATCCAACCGGTGGAAGGAGACCCGCCCAAGACGACGAAGATAGGCGTGAATCTTGACCAAATAGGAAGACGTGCTCGTCCGGTTCCCGAGGGATAACGTGAGCATTTTTGCGTGGAAACCTGCCGATATGCCCGAGTACCTCGGAGCCGGATCGAGCACCGCCACGCATCAAGCCAACGGCCAAGCCGCGGCGCCGTAAAATACGCCGCTTTAATAAAGAAAAATTTGCCGCCATTAAAGCGTAAGTAACTAGGTTGCTAGCTGCTGGCTTTATTCGCAAAGTGTATCATCCTGACTGGGTAGCTAATCCGGTCCTTGTAAGAAAGAAGAATAATGAATGGAGGATGTGTGTTGATTATACCGATCTCAATAGGGCTTGCCCTAAAGACCCCTTCGGTCCTCCCGCGCAAGATCGATCGGGTTGTCGACTCCACTCGCAGTTGTGAGCTCCTTAGCTTCCCGGATTGCTATTCAGGCTATCATCATATTGCCCTCGCGGTCGAAGACCGGAGAAGACTTCCCTTCATCACTCCGCTTTGGCGCCTACCGCTATACTACCATGTCGTTCGGGCTTAAGAATGCCGAGCCACTTACCGGGCTATACAGGGCTGCTTAGGGAACCTTATCCCCGACCTCGCCAGCTTATGTCGACGACGTGCGTGGTAAAGACCCGCAGCTCTCCTCCCTGGTCGACGATCTTGCAAGGGTCTTCGCCAAGCTTAACGAGTACCAATGGAAACTCAACCCGAAAGTGTGTTTTTGGCGTCCCCTCCCAGAACTTACTCGCAACATTGTTAGTAGGCATGCCATCGAGCCAAACCCGCAGAAAATCAGCACCATCATGCGGATGAAGCCGCCCCAAAACGTCAAAGATGTCCGTAAGTTGATCGATGCATGGCAGCCCCGAGCCGTTTTCCGTCGCACGGCTCGGCGAGAAGGGATCGCCGTTCTTCAAACTCCTTCGCGCAGGAGAAGCTTTCAGGTGGACCAACGAGGCTCAAGAGGCCTTTAACGGCTTCAAGAAGTTTCTCACCACACCTCCAGTATTGGTGGCCCCGAACGACGCGGAGACCATACTGCTCTACATCGCAGCGACCAATCGGGTGGTTAGTACCGCTTTGGTTGTCGAGCGCGCGAAGAAGGGCACGTATACCCCCGGCCCAACCGCCGGTCTATTTCGCAAATGTGTCTTGAACGACTCCAAGCAAAGGTACCGCATATACAAAAATTGCTCTATGGGATCCTCATCACGCCTCGCAAGTCGCGTCACTACTTCACCTTCACCCGATCACCGTGGTGTCGACTACCCATTGGACGACGCCCCGCGCAATAAAGATGCCAATGGTCGATATGCAAGTGGGCGATCGAGCTCACCTGCTCACCATTGAATACAAGAATAGGAGTACCATCAAGTCGCAAGCATTGGCGATTTCGCTTTGCGAGTGGACGCACTGAGACTCCCCTCGAAGACACCAGCCGCGAACGCTAGACAATGTACTTTGACGGTTCGCTGAACATCGATGGTCCCGGGCCGGGCGCCTACATCATATCGCCCTCCGGGATACACTCGTATGTCCACCGGATCCACTTCCCGCATCCAACAACGCCGCGGAGTATGAGGCTGCCCCTTCACGGCCTTCGTATTGCTATCCAAATTTTGGGATTCGCCGACCGCAAGTATTTGGTGACTCGGCATTGGTAATCAAGCAAGTCAATAAAGATTGGGATTGCAAGAGTGAGAAGATGGATGCATATGTGGCAGCCATAAGAAAGTTGGAAGGCAAGTTCTACGGGCTCGCCTTTGATCACGTAGTTTGGGACTACAACCAAAGCCGATGAACTTTCCAAGCTCGGCTCTTCTCGTGCAAAGATACCACCGGGCGCCTTCGTCGAAGATCTTTGGAAACCAACCATCGGTGATCCCCGCGCCCGCCCCTCCACTCGAGAGACAATTTGAGCACATCGTCGCTACCCTATCCAATACCGTTGATGAAGATTGGCGAGTTCCATAATCAAATATCTACAGAGGCCCCTCATGCCGTAAGACGACGGAACAAGAGCGACTTATCATCGGCGTAAGAATTATGTCCTAGTCGACGGGTTTCCTCATGCGAAGAGTATCGGAGACCGGTCCTACGTATGCATCTCCTCAAGAAGATGGTATAAAGCTGCTCGACGAAATCCATGGTGGAATCATGGCAATCACGCCGCTTCTCGCACACTAGTCGGAAGGCGCCCGGCAGGATTTTACCGCCGACGGTAGTCGCCGATGCGTAACACACTGCACGGCACCGTGAGAAGTGCCAATTCTTCGCGAGCGCACGCACGCGTCGCAAGACATGAGCTCCGCATCTATACCGGCAAAGATGGCCTTTCGTGTCTTTGGGCTTGACGCTATCGGGCCCTTCAAAGCGGCTACCGTGGCTTCAAGTGGATATTCGCTATGGTCGACAAGTTCTCCAAGTGGATCGAATGTCTCCCTCCGGGTCGATGCCAACCAATACAAAGTCGCCGAGATGTTGGATGAGGTGGTCCATCGTTTCGCATCCCCAACTCCATCATTACCGACTGGGCAAAGACGTTTACGGGCAGTCATTTTTGGGATTATTATGAAGACAAAGGCATCCGGTGAAATATGTGTCCGCGTTTGCCCATCCTCGTGCAACGGCAGGCCGAGCGAGCAAACGGCATGATATTAGAAGCATTGCGAAGCGACTCTTCCCGCCGATGGGAAATACCCCGTCGATGGCTTAAAGAGTTACCCGCCGTTATCCGGGGACTCCGAACTCAACCCAGCCGCCAGCAAGACAGAGTTTCCCCATACTTCATGGTGTTCGATCGGGCGCCCTCCCGATGATATCGCCTTTTCCCCCGTATCGAGAATTACAATGAAGAAACATCGGACGCTACTAGAGAAGATGAGCTCGTTGCGCTCGAGGAAACCCGCCGCAATGTTGCACGCGAACGCTAAATACCTCGAGGGCGTCCAAGATATTACCAAAGGTCCTAATGGCTAGAGGGGGGGTGAATAGCCTATTAAAAATTCTCGCAACAACACTAAGCACCCGGATTAGTAAGTAAGATGGCGGCTATTAAGCAATGCAACAAGCTAGCTATGCAAGCCACAAGTCAATTCTATTGTCTCTAATCCACTCA
>JADLZK010007120.1:0-48439 GCA_015847255.1 Hyparrhenia diplandra | reverse complement strand
AACTCTTGGCACATCGGCCAACTCGGAAGGTTCTACCCCATAAAAAGACTCGGCGACCACGAGAGAAGTCGCGAACACGCGACCAACTCTCGAGAAGAAGAAGAAAATGGCGTCGGGAGAAGAACTCTAGACCCACAAGAGGTACTAGAATGCGGCGGCACTCTAAGCGAGTTCAAAACAAAAAAGAACTCCAAAAAAGAGCGACCGTATGCCTCCCAAGAGGAGAAGAACAAAAAAATGCCCAAATCGGCACTTCAAGAAAGAGAAGTCGGCCGATTTAAGGCAACCCAGCCACCGAACGGAGGTCACCAAAAAAAGGGTGGAACCACGCCAAGTCCTATCTCCGGAATAGCGTCCATACCTTAAATCCTAGCGGTAGATCGTGAACTATGACTCAAGAAAAAGGGCGTAGGGGATCGCCCGTTTAGGTCGCGAGAGGCCATCGAGGGTCCGAAAGAGCCAATATGTCCTACTACGGAGGGCGGCCTTCGAATCGGGGCGTGAACGGTGTAGTGTTATGAAATAGGAACCCATCGTCTCACATCAAGTCTCTCGAAAAGCGGAGCGGCCCAAAACCGGGCAAGGTGGATTGTAGTGTTGTGAAATAGAAAACCCAACCATCTTGACCTTCGGTCCCACTGATGCACTTAAATGGGCCGGGTGAGAACCCTATATAGGGACGTCATGCTATAGTCCACGGGACAGCATGGGAGAGCCCTTGCCCGAAGCGGCAACCGAGTTAAAACAACTCTACTCGGAGCACGACTCCACAAAAATCTACTAGCGAGTGCGAGAAAAGACAAACGCTAGAGGCCTAACGGAAAAGACCAAATGGCCGGGAGCAAGACACCACCTATCGTGACATGTCTTAGAAAAAGACAAACAAGTCACACGCCCGGGGAGGAAACAACCACGGCAAGGCGGGGCATGACCCGACCATCCACAAAGCAAGTCTAAAGCAAAGACGACGGCTGAAAACCCCGAACAAAAAGCAAATTGCGGTACTCTTTGGAGCACGACTCCACGACAAGTCTCAAGAAAGAAGACAAGTCACGCGTCGAAGGAAGAACCCGCAGACGCGGGGGCAAGACCCCACCAAATACAAGCAAGCCCAAGAAGAAGGCTACTACATGCGAGGGAAGAAGCAACCCTAGCAACTTCGAGTATTTGACTCCACCTTCACGACAAGTCTCGAGGGAGAAGACAAGTCACGCGTCGAAGGAAAGAACCCGCAGACGCAGGGCAAGACCCAAACTACTACAAGCAAGCCCAAGAACAAGGCGTGCTACTATAAGCGAGGAAGAAACAACCCCAAAGACACCCGGAGCAAGATTCTATCTCCAAGACAAGTCTCAAGAAAGAAGACAAGTAAAGCGTCAAGAAAAGACAAAGGAGACACCCGACAAGACTCCAACAACAACACGGCAAGCTTAAGAAGAGCTAAAAAGCCGTGCACAAAAGGAAAGAACCCTAACGCATAGGAGCAAGACTCCGTTCTACTTTTCCTTCCAAAGAGGTCTACAAAAGGCAAAATTTGGTTCATCGGAAGAACAACCCGGGATGAATATAGAGCAAGACTCCAAACAACTACTCTAAGCACAAGTCTACAAGAAGAGGACAAAGCCGAAGCCTAGATCCAAAGGCACAATCACATCAAGTCATCCAAAGAAGAGGATCTCGGAAGACTATCCCAAAAAGGCTGCTTTCGAAGGCGAGGAAATTAAAAAGTCGGCTAAAGGCGACTCAATTGTTCAAAGGCCCCGTCTAGCAGGCCACCAACAGAAATTATTCATTACAAGGCGGACGAAGCCGCCAAAAATGAGCACTCGTGGCGCATCAAAGTCTAGCTCTCACGGCGTCATTCATCCCATATTGATGGTATCAACGAGGCGGCCACATATGCATCAACCACGGGATCTCCCGCTCCATCACTCAACATGCTCCAAGGAAGCAAACCCATTAACAAAGTAGCAATGGGCGACTCGGGAACAAGATGATGAAAGTAATAGAGAGAACTCCTCGAGAAGCCTCCCCTGCAACATCCCCCACATATAAGCGGAAGCGTTCGGAGGCTTGAGGAAGGAACCCCCTCCGTGTCAGCCCTTGATCTTGAGGAAGACGGATGACGTCGAGAAGAGGAGACACGAAGCGCCAAAGCTCCAAAAACTTCTCCGAAGGGCAGCCAAAGAATCCTTCGCCCTCGCGGCTCGGTCTGCGGCTCGTTGATAGTGGCCTCCCCGCTGGTCTTGGTCACACGAAGGGCTATAAAAACAACTATCGGAGGAAGAGCAAGCGAAAACAACCAAGAAGAGCAAAAGAAAAAGGCGGGAAGAAATACCTTCGACTTCCTGGACAACCCTACCATAGGACTCGATCCAACCCGTCGGCGGTGGCGCGGGCTTCACGAGTTGCAGCGAAAGAGCTCGCTCGGACTCAAGACGCAGTAACCTTTGACCGCAAAGAGTCACTCTTTGACCGAGAGAGGAAGACGGAAGGTCACGCACAAAAGCGCAACAAAGTCGAAAGTTCGGGCAACATATCAAGCAAAAGTAGAAAATGATCGGAGAAACAACCGGGCAAATACTGGAACTTGTGATCAAAGGCGGACAAAGCATCGGTGGCAACCCTATACAATCGCAGGCAAGCCACCAACCCGAGAAGGCGGTCGAATTCGAATCAACGGAATCCGCAAGAACCTTCAAATCGAAAGAGGATCGACAAAGCTCGGGGTTGGGGTAAACGCGCGGCGAACCGGATCACGTAAGGCTGTCCGGCCACCATAATGTTGGCGAACTTCGGAGAAAGAACATCCGGGAACTTCACGAAGGCCTCCTACAAAAGAATCCCTCGGGATAAGCTACCTCAAATTGACACCGGAAAGAAGAACTCGAAAACAAAGAGAACTTTACGGAACGACACTCGAGGAGCGAGGAGGCAGGCCGCGAACCGAAAGGCTTCACATCAAGAGCAACAGGAACTGGAAGAAGAACCCAAGCCGAAGCCTCAACCTTCACAACAGAAGAACTGCAGAAACAAACCTCATCAAAGACCACTACATAACCAAAAGAACCCCGGCGTATGAGCTCAAAAATAAAAAGAACTCACGGGCTCGGGACAAGAGACTCCACTTGCTCCTCATCATGCTCAAAAAGCAAATGCACGGGCACCATCGAAAAAACGAGAGACACGAGGTTAACTCATATCAAAAAGAGCGGGGTTGAAAAAGAGACAACAACCCCCTCACCTATGAGAATATTACCAGTAGGCTCCTCGCAAGGAAACCTTTGAGAAGTGGTAGAACGAGTCCTCTTGGGCGTAGTGGCGTGAGAAGAAGCAACGGGTTCTTCAAAAGAACGCTGTACGTTTGCGGCCTATAAGGGCAAGAACTCGTGGATGCGGAGTAAAGGGAACATGCAAAGAACTCCCAACACTCATACGGGGAAAGATCAAAGACTCACCGGGAGCAGCGAGACAAGGTAGCAACAAATCCAAAGCGAGACTCATCATAGTTACGGCCAAGATGCTAAGAAGAAAGTCGAAAAAAGAATCCTTCTTTGGATAAAAGAGCCCTACGAACAAAATATCACTTACGGGGGGAGGAGGATTAGCGGCGAATACTCCACTTAACTTGAATCGAAAAGCCGTCGTGAACATCCTTCAACACAAGGCGAAGGGAATCCATCAACTCCTTTTGTCGATGTTTTAACACCGGCGGCTCAGAAAAACCGGGATGTTCCGGCGGAGTTTGGTTCTGGAGGATGGTCGGCGGCGTAGGAACTCGATGGTAAACGCGAGAGACAACAATTTATATCGGGTTCGGCGTGCCAAGATGGCACCCCTACGTCGATTGAGGTGGAAAGTATGGCGCCTGCGCTATGGAGCCTCTCGCATTACACGGAGGTCGAGCTCTTGTGATCAAGCCTTGCCGATCTAGGGGCCCCCGCCCTCCATTATATAGTCACGGGGCGAGAGTCCTGAGTCGGTTACAAAGTGAAGGTTCTAGTAGGATTACATGGGAGTTCTACTAGGATTACAAGTGGGGAAACCTAGTAGGACTAGAGTTTCTCCCTTGTGAGGTTCTTTGGTAGTACAAAGTACTTTGGTGACCCGTATCCACAAGCCCCCGAGCATCTCAAGGTTGAGTCATGGGAATCGTTCCACTCTTCTCGGATGAAGCCTTGATATGGTCTTGAGATCATCATACGGTGTGCGCTTTGAAAAAATTGCACCCGTAGGGTGTAGCCCCCGAAACTTCTTGCTTTTTGGCACAAAGAGCCGGAAGGTCTTTGAGTTCTTCTCCTCCGCCTCTTGAGTTCTTCTCTCCGTCGTCGGAGCTCCGTCTTCGGGTTCTTTCCGTTCTAGAGTTCTTACGGCGGTCGCGGCTTTTGAAAAAGTGCACCCGTGAGGGTGTAGCCCCCGAGCTTCTTGCTTTTTGGCACAAAGAGCTGGAAGGTCTTTGAGTTCTTCTTCTCCGTCTTCGAGTTCTTCTCGTCGAACCTCTGACGACTTACGCTTAGGAGCGAGTTCTTTTTGAAAAAACTTGTCCCAGGTATCCTGTAGCCCCAGAGCACGCTAGAAGGCGTCGTAGAAGTCTTGTAGCGAGGTCAAGAAACTGTACTAATCAAGGCCCCATGAAGCGCCCAAAGTCGGCACCACGACCGAAACGAAATGGAGCGACTTGATAGCACGCCCCAACTTGGCGTGTGATGGTAGGGTTCTTTTCGTCCCGATCCCTGGCTTGGTAAGGTTCTTTTTCGATTCCTTACGGTTGAGTTCTTTTTCTTCGGATCCCTTACGGTAGGGTTCTTTTTCTCCCCGTAAGATCGAGCCCCAGGGTAGTTGGAGTTCTTTTTTCTCCCGATCCCTCTGGTAGGGTTCTTTTTCTATTGATCTTAGTCGGTAGAGTTCTTCTCCTCTTGGTCTCGGTGGGCTGATTGGGTTCTTTTTCGACCTTAGGATTCAGCCCCCGACCATGGTTGGAGTTCTTTTTCTAGCGACATGAGTTAATTCCTCCGGATTGGTGTACTTCTCTTGTTCTGGACCGTGGTTCTTGAGTGCTGTGAAGGCCTTGTAGATCTTGTACACTGGTGTCCTTGTCTTTCGTGGAACTGGACGGGTTGATAGCCTTGAGCTCTTCTTTAGAACCTCGCGTAGATGTTCTTCCAGTTCGGAGTTCTTTTCTAGATGCTGCCGAGTAGCAAAGGCTTGCTCTTTGTAGTCATCAGAGTTCTTTTTCCTCTGGCATCCGGGACTCTTTTTCTTGCGATTCTTGAGTAGTGGAGGCTTTCTCCTTGTTGTTGTCGAGTTCTTTTTTTTCTCTCGGTGTTTGATGAGCTCTTTATTTAGGCTTCGGGCTCTTGTCTCCTTCAGACTTGTTTGGAGTTACGCTCCGTGTCATCGGTGTTGTTTCTTCCGATGATTCAGCTCGCTTTTCGTAGACTTAGGCGAAGATAGGTTGAAGTCTTGCTTCGAGTTGCGGGGTTGTTTTCTGACTTGTCGGCTTGTAGATCCGTGAAGAAGATAGTATAGGATCTTGTCCTTGTGCGCTTTTGGGTTGCTTCTTCCTTGGCGCGTCGGCTAGCCTTGTTCATAGGTCTTGCCGTAGTAGATTGGAGTTTTGCTTGATTGCTTGAGTTTCTTCTTCAAGAATCAGCTTGCCCTTTACGTAGACTTGGCTAAAGGTAGTTAAAGTTCTCCTCCGAATTCGAGGGTTGTTTCTTACGGAGTATCATCCCGCTTTTTACGTAGACTTAGTTGAATATAGTTGTAGAGTCTTGCTCCGGTTTGCGAGGTTGTTTTCTTACGGCGGATGACTTATGTCTTCCTCTTTGAGACTTGTCATGATGAGTGGATGCTTGCTCTTGAGTTCGAGTTCTTCTTTTACGAAGTATCGGCTCGTCTTTTTTTTTGTAGATTAGGCGACGGAGTGGAGTCTTGCTCTTGGTCTTGAGTTGTTCTTACGAAGTTTATTTCGCCTCTTCTAAGTAGACTAGCTGAAGTTGGTGGAGTCTTGCTCCTGGTCTTGAGTTGTTCTTACGAAGTTTTATTTCGCCTCTTACGTAGACTAGGCTGAAGTTGGTGGAGTCTTGCTCACGGTCTTGAGGTTGTTCTTCTCAAGATTCAGCTCGTCCCTTTTACGTGGACTTGCTGAAGTTTGGTGGAATCTTGCTCTGGTCTTGAGGGTTGTTCTTCTGAAGATTATTTCGCCTTTTACGTAGGCTGGCTGAAGTTGGCGGAATCTTGCTCCTTTGCATTAGGGTTGTTCCTTCCTTGTCGCTGACTTGTCTTTTTCTTCAGACTTGTCGTAGTAGGTAGGAGTCGTGCTCTCGAGTGCGAGAGTTGTTTTACTCTGGTCTTGTCATTTCGTCTTCTCTTAGTCTTCTTTGAAGTAGTTTGGAGCGTGCTTCTGGGTGCGAGTTGTTTTTACTTGGGTCTTGTCAACTCGTCTTCTCTTCTAGACTTGCTGCGATAATTTGGAGCGTGCTCCGATTTGTCGGGGTTGTTTACCTCGACATGTGACTTGTCTTTTTCTCAAGACTTGTCGCGATAGTTGGAGGCTTGCTCCTAGCCGTTAGGTTTCTCCTTTTGGGCCTCTAGCGTTGTCTTTCTTAGACTTGCTAGGTAGATGCCAGATTTATTTCCCTACGGGTTCCTTTTATAGATCCGGCGTTCTATTACGAAGCGCCTTTGGTTGCGAGGTTTCTATTATGAAGTGCCCTGCTGCGGGTTTCTATTAAAAACGCCCACTTTTTAGATCCGGTGTTCTATTACGAAACGCAGCGGTTGCGAGGTTTCTATTACGAAACGCATACGCTGCGGGTTTCTATTACAAACGCCCGCTTGCGGGTTTCTATTACTGAAAGCCCCCACTTTTTAGATCCGGTGTTCTATTACGAAACGCGCGGTTGCGGGGTTTCTATTACGAAGCATACTGCTTTACGGGTTTCTATTACGAAACGCCCCAGCTTGCGGGTTTCTATTATGAAACGCCCCTTTGCGGGTTTCTATTACGAAATGCCCGCTTGTGGGTTTCTATTACAAAAATTTTAGATCCGGTGTTCTATTACGAAACGCCCCTTAGGGTTGTAGGTTTCTATTACAGCAACGCTGCGCTTTTGGGTTTCTATTACAACGCCCGCTTGTGGGTTTTTTTGTGGATCTGGGATCACCAAAGTACTGTGCTACCAAAGAACCCCACAAGGGAGAAACTCTAGTTCTACAAGGTTTCCCACTTGTAATCCTAGTAGAACTCCCATGTAATCCTACTAGGAACCCTCACTTTTGTAACCGACTAGGACTCCTGCCCCGGGACTATATAATGGAGGGCGGGGCTCCCTAGATCGGCGGGACTTGATCACAACAGCTCAGACCTCCGGTCTGAACTCCATAAGCGCAGGGCGCCATATATTCCACCACAACTGGGCGTAGGGTGCGATCACGGCACGCCCGAACCGGTATAAATCGTTGTCTCTCTGCGTTTACCATCGAAGTTCCTACGTTCGCCCGACCACCCCTCCAGAACAAAACCCCCGCCTCGGGTAACCCAGCGGCGGGCCGACGGTGTTAAAACATCGACAGCTGGCGCGCCAATAGGGGAGGAAATTCCCTCGGCGCTTGCGTTCGAGAACTCGGCGGACCTCAAGATCAAGACTCGCCGCCGCAGCACTCGTCGGCCCTCATCGACAACCCGCTGCAGATTTCGTCGCCTCATCGACAACTTCGCTGTTCTCGCAGCAAAAGATCGGACAAGACGTTCTCGGCGGGATCAACCATCAATTCGCGCCATCATCAGCGTCGCTTTCGTGCAAGATCAACGCACCAGAGATCAAGCGGCGAACAACATACATCTCGTCTCCAAGCTACCAGGCATCTCGGCTGGATCGGTCAACACAATACGAGATCTCCAGCACCGGCGGCCGCGAGACGCAGAAACAGTCCAGACAAACGGAAGACGAGCAGGCCACGCGAAGCAAGCAAGCTAATCAGCATTTGGATTTCGCATATACGCGTATACAGTACGCATGCAATCCGTGTGACCTGCGTCCAACTCGAGCAAGAGCAGTTCGCTGTGCGTGGTTGTCCAACTCGACGGCTTGACGACTTCCTGAAGGACTGGCCACCGGACGGCTCAAACTCACCTCGGATCCGAAGTGCGAATCCGACTCTTGATCAAGACCGGCCAGATTCAAGTCTGACTCAATTCCGAATTGAGGAAGCAAGCAAGGCGAACGTATACACATATACGTATACATCCACATCACCATGACGTATTGGTGACACAAGGGAAGCAAGCATGGCCAGACTATACACATATACGTGTACATGCATAAACACGTATCCAACGTCTAGCTTTGGTTGTCTCGCCTCAAGTACTAAGTACGTCTCCAACTCGAGCACCGTTTCCTGGACACGCCCAGATCAGAGGGCAGCCCAGACTATAAGTCGGATTCGGTTGATCTGCGAGAAAGCAACGGAAGACGCAAGGCTGTATCCGGCGGCAGGCATACGAGACCGATTCGCCAACAACTTCCAAATAGAGGAGGATTACCTGAGTGCCAGAGTTGTTTTACTCCGGTCTTGTCAGCTCGTCTTCTCTTAGACTTGCTGAAGTAGTTTGGAGGCGTGCTCCTGGGTGCCAGAGCTGTTTTACTCTGGTCTTTGTCAGCTTGTCTCTCTTAGACTTGCTGAAGTAGTTTGGAGGCGTGCTCCGATTTGTCAGGGTTGTTTTCAATGACATGCGACTTTGTCTTTTCTCAAGACTTGTCGTGATGGTTGGAGGCTTGCTCCTGGCTGTTAGGTTTCTCCTTTTAGGCCTCTAGCGTTGTCTTTCTTAGACTTGCTAGTATAGGTAGATGCCAGAGTTATTTCCCTCTGGGTTCCTTTTGTAGATCCAGTGTTCTATTACGAAACGCACTGGTTGCAGGTTTCTATTACGAAACGCCCTGCTTTGCGGGTTTCTATTACGAAACGCCCCGCTTGCGGGTTTCTATTACGAAACGCCCCGCTTGTGGGTTTCTATTACGAAACGCCCCACTTTTTAGATCCAGTGTTCTATTACGAAACGCACTGGTTGCAGGTTTCTATTACGAAACGCCCTGCTGCGGGGTTTCTATTACGAACGCCCCGCTTGCGGGTTTCTATTACTGGCGCCCGCTTGTGGGTTTCTATTACAAACGCGTCCTGCTTTGCGGGTTTCTATTATGAAACGCCCCGCTTGCGGGTTTCTATTACAAACGCCCGCTTGTGGGTTTCTATTACAACGCCCCACTTTTTAGATCCAAAGGTTCTATTACGAAACACACTGGTTGCAGGTTTCTATTACGAAACGCCCTGCTTGGGTTATGGAGTACACGCGTCCATGTATTCCATGCCCTTGTAGAAAGAGATCGGGTTATTTTTGCTAAACCCAGTATAGCCTCATAGGGCTCATCGTGCTTGGGGAGTCGGGCTCATTTTCATACCGAAGTCCCCAAGACTTTTATTGGATTCATGTCCTTGCATAAGGTCCCAAACTGATGCAGTGATGACCTCTTGAATAAGACTTCTTCAATGTCTTGATCATGTAGCCTTTATACATGTCTTTTTCGTAGTGTGAAGCATTGTCCTTGGGTATGTTTGCCCTGTGGGTGAAATGGACACATCATGCTTTCTTCTCTTGGCTTGTCTGCTACCGCCATTGTGTTGTCCAGGCCTCTCTTTCTTTTAAAGAATTGCTTCTTTGATTCTCTGAGTTGCCTTGACTTCTTTCTTAAAAACCTTTCTTGGGTTCTTTCTTCCAGTTTGATCATCCTCTCAACAGTGCTGCTTGAGCTGCTCGCTTGTCTTGGGTTTTCTCGAGAAAGTCCCGGAACTGCCATTTTGCATAGATTCCGTCTGAGAAGGCTTCAATCACTTCTCGCTCCGTGATATCATGAACTTGAGCTCTCATTTCTCCGAATCTTCGATAGAAATCCCTCGTAGTCTCTCCGGGCTTCGCTTGAGTCCTTTGAGTTCTGCCCGAAAGTGATTGAGCGAAGTTATGATTCCTGCGCGGTTGTCGAAAAAAGCCTTCAAGTCTTCCCAGTATCTTATCGACCCTTCTTGAGCTTGTCGAACCATTGGAGCGGCATGGCCTCCAACGCCATGGGAAAGAAAACAGCTTTAGCGTCATCATCTCCTCCCGCTAGCTCAATGGATTGTGAGTAGATTCGGAGCCATTGTCCGGCTCTGTTTTTCCATCGTATTTTTTGAGTGATTTGATGGCTTGAACTTGGCGGGTAGCTTGACCTTCTGTAGCCGTTCAAAAGCAAGGAAACTTGTCGTAGTTTCCTGCCGTTCTTTCATTCTCGAATCTTCTGGGAGCACTTTCAGTTCTGAAACTTGATTCAGCTATTTCTTCTCCGAAACTTGGTGCTGGAGTAACGCTCCTCTTTAGTTGTCGCAGAGCTCTTACTTGAACCTTGCGACGTTGTCTTGATTGACTCCTCATATTACTGCTCTCTGTATCGTTGAGCCGTCCGAAAGCTGATTTTCGGTTGTGTAGACGTTGTCTGTGCAAGCCTTCTTCCCTTCTTTGAGATGCTCGGAGGTAGTTGCTCATCTCGACGTAGTCTTGTATGTGCTTGTACGCGCACGATGGTCTTGGCCTTGATTTATCTTCTTTGGTTGCAGTCTACTTGTTTCCCGACTGAGCCTCTTCGGCCGCAGAGTGCTTTCTGGCACGTAACTTTGATTATGTCTTCGGCTGCTATCTGCTGAGGCCCTTCCTGGATAGGCGTCTTCCCTGTACTTGAGCTTTAATCTGGTTGGTCTGAGGTCTTGTACAAGTACGTGAGCTCGTCTCTTTTCAGCTGCAGTCTTGGTGTATATATTGTTGGTCGATAGCTTCTCTTGTGAAGTCGAGCCTGTATCGGAGTCGGCGCCGTCTGGTATGTGGAGCTGTTCCGAACGTGTGTATGTGTCATAGAGTTGCACACGTAATCCTCATCTATTTGGAAGTTGTTGGCGAATCGGTCTCGTATGCCTGCCGCCGGATACAGCCTTGCGTCTTCCGTTGCTTTCTCGCAGATCAACCGAATCCGACTTATAGTCTGGGCTGCCCTCTGATCCGGGCGTGTCCAGGAAACGGTGCTCGAGTTGGAGACGTACTTAGTACTTGAGGCGAGACAACCAAAGCTAGACGTTGGATACGTGTTTATGCATGTACACGTATATGTGTATAGTCTGGCCTTGCTTGCTTCCCTTGTGTCACCAATACGTCATGGTGATGTGGATGTATACGTATATGTGTATACGTTCGCCTTGCTTGCTTCCTCAATTCGGAATTGGAGTCAGACTTGGAATCTGGCCGGTCTTGATCAAGAGTCGGACTCGCACTTCGGATCCGAGGTGAGTTTGAGCCGTCCGGTGGCCAGTCCTTCAGGAAGTCGTCAAGCCGTCGAGTTGGACAACCACGCACAGCGAACTGCTCTTGCTCGAGTTGGACGCAGGTCACACGGATTGCATGCGTACTGTATACGCGTATATGCGAAATCCAAATGCTGATTAGCTTGCTTGCTTCGCGTGGCCTGCTCGTCTTCCGTTTGTCTGGACTGTTTCTGCGTCTCGCGGCCGCCGGTGCTGGAGATCTCGTATTGTGTTGACCGATCCAGCCGAGATGCCTGGTAGCTTGGAGACGAGATGTATGTTGTTCGCCGCTTGATCTCTGGTGCGTTGATCTTGCACGAAAGCGACGCTGATGATGGCGCGAATTGATGGTTGATCCCGCCGAGAACGTCTTGTCCGATCTTTTGCTGCGAGAACAGCGAGTTGTCGATGAGGCGACGAAATCTGCAGCGGGTTGTCGATGAGGGCCGACGAGTGCTGCGGCGAGTCTTGATCTTGAGGTCCGTCGAGTTCTCGAACGCAAGCGCCGAGGGAATTTCCTCCCCTACCTGGCGCGCCAGCTGTCGATGTTTTAACACCGTCAGCCCCGTCGCGGGGTTACCCGAGGCGGGGTTTTGTTCTGGAGGGGTGGTCGGCGAACGTAGGAACTCGATGGTAAACGCAGAGAGACAACGATTTATACTGGTTCGGCGTGCCAGGATCGCACCCTACGTCCAGTTGTGGTGGAATATATGGCACCCTGCGCTATGGAGTTCAGACCCGGAGGTCTGAGCTGTTGTGATCAAGTCTGCCGATCTAGGGAGCCCTGCCCTCCATTATATAGTCCTGGGGGCAGAAGTCCTAGTCGGTTACAAAGTGAGGGTTCCTAGTAGGATTACATGGGAGTTCTACTAGGATTACAAGTGGGAAACCTAGTAGGACTAAAGTTTCTCCCTTGTGGGGTTCTTTGGTAGTACAGAGTACTTTGGTGATCCCGTATCCACAAGAGTTGGACGCAGGTCACACGGATTGCATGCGTCTTGTATACGGCGTATATCGCGAAATCCAAATGCTGATTAGCTTGCTTGCTTCGCGTGGCCTGCTTTCGTCTTCCGTTTGTCACGGACTGTTTACTGCGTCTCGCGGCCGCGGTCTTGGAGATCTCGTATTGTGTTGACCGATCCAGCCGAGATGCCCGTAGCTTGGAGACGAGATGTATGTTGTTCGCCGCTTGATCTCTGGTGCGTTGATCTTGCACGCAGCGGCGCTGATGATGGCGCCAATTGATGGTTGATCCCGCCGAGAACGTCTTGTCCGATCTTTTGCTGCGAGAACGGCGAGTTGTCGATGAGGCGACGAAATCTGCGGCGGGTTGTCGATGAGGGCCGACGAGTGCTGCGGCGAGTCTTGATCTTGAGGTCCGTCGAGTTCTCGAGCGCAGCGCCGAGGAATTTCCTCCCCTACCGCGCGCCCGGTATCGATGTTTTAACACCGTCGGCCCGTCGCGGGGTTACCCGAGGCGGGGTTTTGTTCTGGAGGGGTGGTCGTGAGCGTAACGGAACTCGATGGTAAACGCAGAGAGACAACGATTTATACTGGTTCGGCGTGCCAGGATCGCACCCTACGTCCAGTTGTGGTGGAATATATGGCGCCCTGCGCTATGGAGTTCAGACCGGAGGTCTGAGCTGTTGTGATCAAGTCTGCCGATCTAGGGAGCCCTGCCCTCCATTATATAGTCCTGGGGGCGAAGTCCTAGTCGGTTACAAAGTGAGGGTTCCTAGTAGGATTACATGGGAGTTCTACTAGGATTACAAGTGGGAAACCTAGTAGGACTAAAGTTTCTCCCTTGTGGGGTTCTTTGGAAGTCTGAGTACTTTGGTGATCCCGTATCCACAAGAGTTGGACGCAGTCACACGGATTGCATGCGTCTTGTATCTGGCGTATATCGCGAAATCCAAATGCTGATTAGCTTGCTTGCTTCGCGTGGCCCGCTTTCGTCTTCCGTTTGTGCGGACTGTTTTACGCGTCTCGCGACGCCGGTCTTTGGAGATCTCGTATTGTGTTGACCGATCCAGCCGAGATGCCTGGTAGCTTGGAGACGAGATGTATGTTGTTAAGCCGCTTGATCTCTCGGTGCGTTGATCTTGCACGCAAAGCGACGCGATGATGGCGCGAATTGATGGTTGATCCCGCCGAGAACGTCTTGTCCGATCTTTTGCTGCGAGAACAGCGAGTTGTCGATGAGGCGGCGAAATCTGCAGCGGGTTGTCGATGAGGGCCGGCGAGTGCCGCGGCGAAGTCTTGATCTTGAGGTCCGCCGAGTTCTCGAACGCAGCGCCGAGGAATTTCCTCCCTACTGGGCGCGCCACCGCCGATGTTTTAACACCGTCGGCCCGTCACGGGTTACCCGAGGCGGGGTTTTTGTTCGGAGGGGTGGTCGGCGAACGTAGGAACTCGATGGTAAACGCAGAGACAACGATTTATACCGGTTCGGCGTGCGGATTTGCGACCAAAGAAGATAAATCAAGGCCAAGACCATCGCGGCGCGTACAAGCACATACAAGACTACGTCGAGATGAGCAACTACCTCCGAGCATCTCAAAGAAGGGAAGAAGGCTTGCACGCACAACGTCTACACAACCGAAAATCAGCTTTCTGGACGGCTCAACGATACGAGAGCAGAGAATATGAGCAAATAATCAAGACAACGCCGCAAGGTTCAAGTAAGAGCTCTGCGACAACTAAAGAGGAGCGTTACTCCAGCACCAAGTTTCGGAGAAGAAATAGCTGAATCAAGTTTCGTAACTGAAAGTGCTCCCGAAGATTCGAGAATGAAAGAACGGCGGAAACTACGACAAGTTTCCTTGCTTTGAACGCATTTCTGAAGGTCAAGCTACCCGCCAAGTTCAAGCCATCAAATCACTCAAAATACGATGGAAAAAACAGAGCCGGACAATGGCTCGAATCTACTCACAATCCATTGAGCTAGCGGGAGGAGATGATGACGCTAAAGCTGTTTTCTTTCCCATGGCGTTGGAGGCCATGCCGCTCCAATGGTTCGACAAGCTCGAAGAAGGGTCGATAAGATCTTTGGGAAGACTTGCGAGAAGGCTTTTTTCGACAACTTCAAGGGAATCATAACTCGCTCAATCACTCGGGCAGCGGAACTCAAAGGACTCAAGCGAAGCCCAAAGAGACTCGAGGGATTTCTATCGAAGATCGGAGAAATGAGAGCTCAAGTTCATGATATCACGGAGCGAGAAGTGATTGAAGCCTTCTCGGGCGGAATCTATGCAAAATGGCGGTTCGAGGACTTTCTCGAGAAAACCCGAAGACAAGCGAGCAGCTCAAGCGGTCGTTGAGAGGATGATCAAACCGGAAGAAAGAACCCAAGAAAGGTTTCCGGAAGAAAGAAGTCAACGCAACTTCGGAGAATCAAAGAAGCAATTCTCGAAAAAAAAAAGAGAGGCCTAGACAACACAATGGCGTAGCGAACAAGCCAAGAGAAGAAAGCATGATGTGTCCATTTCACCCACAGGGGCAAACATACCCAAGGACAATGCTTCACACTACGAAAAAAGACATGTATAAAGGCTACATGATCAAGACATTGAAGAAGTCTTATTCAAGAGGTCATCATTGCATCGATTTGGGACCTTATGCAAGGACATGAATCAATAAAAAAGTCTTGGGGACTTCGGTATGAAAATGAGCCCGACTCCCCAAGCACGATGAGCCCTATGAGGCTATACCGGGTTTAGCAAAAATAACCCGATCTCTTTCTACAAGGGCATGGAATACATGGACGCGTGTACTCCATAACCAAGCGGTATGTTTCGTAATAGAAAACCCTCAACCAAACGGTGTGTTTCGTAATAGAACACCGGATCTAAAAAGTGGGCGTTTTCGTAATAGAAACCCCGCAAGCGGGGCGTTCGTAATAGAAACCCAAGCGGGAAGTTTCGTAATAGAAACCCGCAGCGGGGCGTTTAAGTAATAGAAACCCACAAGCGGGGCGTTTTCGTAATAGAAACCAAGCGGGGCGTTTAAGTAATAGAAACCCGCAAGCGAGGCGTTTCGTAATAGAAACCCGCAAACGGTGTATTTCGTAATAGAACACCGGATCTAAAAAGTGGGGCGTTGCAATAGAAACCCACAAGCGGGGCGTTTAAGTAATAGAAACCATAAGCGGGGCGTTTCGTAATAGAAACCCGCAGCGTATGCTTCGTAATAGAAACCCGCAACCAGGCGTTTCGTAATAGAAACCTCGCAACCCGCGCGCGTTTTCGTAATAGAACACCGGATCTACAAAAGGAACCCGGAGGGAAATAACTCGCATCTACCTATACTAGCAAGTCTAAGAAAGACAACGCTAGAGGCCTAAAAGGAGAAACCTAACGGCCGAGCAAGCCTCCAACCATCACGACAAGTCTTGAGAAAAGACAAAGTCGCATGTCATTGGAAAACAACCCCGACAAATCGAGCACGCCTCCAAACTACTTCAAAGAAGTCTAAGAGAGACAAGTCGACAAAGACCGAGTAAAACAGCTCGCACCCGTGAGCACGCCTCCAAACTACTTCAAAGAAGTCTAAGAGAAGACGAAATGACAAGACCGGAGTAAAACAACTCTAGCACTCGTGAGCAAGACTCCAACCTACTTCAAAGAAGTCCTCAAGAAGACTAACCGATCGTTAGGAAAACAACCCCGATGATCCGGGCAAGACTCTAACCTACTTCAGCAAGTCTACAAGAAAACTAGTTGACACGTCGAGAGAAAACAACCCCGACAATCTGAGCAAGACTCCAACCTACTCAAAAGTCTACAGAGAGAAGACAAAGCCGGGTGCCTAAAGAAGAACTCTAAAGGCGCAATATCAGCACTCGGTTCCACTCGGCAACATTGAGAGGAAGATACTTGTCAAGTCACCGTAAGAAACAACCCCCTCAAGACCAAGAGCAAGACTCCACTTCAAAGACTTCGAAAGCATCAAGAAAAGTGCTGCCGTCGGGACGTCGAAAGAAAACAACTATGACTACAAGGAACAAGCCTCTTCAACATGCACTCGGCAGCTTTTCAAGAAGAGCTCACGGATGCCGAGAGGAAAAGGAACTCGACGACAACAAGGAGCAAGCCTCCGCTACTCGGCGGCAAAGATCCGGAAAAGAACTCGAACCGGAAGAGTATCTACGCAAGGTTCTAAAGAAAAGCTCAAGCCCATAGAGATTGGGAGAAGAGGAACTCTACCAACTGGGATCGAGAAAAAGAACCCTACCAGCAGGGATCCAAAGAAAAAGAACTCAAATGACAAGAGATCGGGAGAAAAAGAACTCAACCGTAAAAGCCGTGAGGTTCGACCCCTAAAAAGATCCTTACTAGTAGGGATCGGAAGGAAAAACCCTACCAAAGACACATCAAGTTTGGGTGCTATCAAGATGCTCCATATTGTTCGGGTCGTGGTGCTGACTTTGGGCGGTCTTGCCGGGGCCTTGATGGGGACTTATTTCTTGAACCTGCTACAAGACTTCTACGACGTCTTCCAGCAGGCTCGGGGGCTGCATGATACTTGGGAGGAGAATTTTTCAAAAAGAACTCCGGGACGAGAAGAACTCGAAGACGGAGGAGAAGAACTCAAAGACCTTCCAGCTCTTTGTGCCAAAAAGCAAGAAGCTCGGGGGCTACACCCTACGGGTGCACTTTTTCGAAAGTGCACACCGTCGGAAGAACTCCGAACGTAAATGAACCGAAGACGGAGCTCGGAACGAGAAGAACTCAAGACGGAGGAGAAGAACTCAAAGACCTTCCAAATCTTTGTGCCAAAAAGCAAGAAGCTCGGGGGCTACACCCTACGGGTGCACTTTTCAAGTGCACACTGTATGATGATCTTGAAGACCATATCAAGGCCTCGCCAGAGAAGAGCAAGACAACCCTCAAGGCTCGACCTTGAGATGCTCGGGGGCTTGTGGATACGGGATCACCAAAGTACTCAGACTACCAAAGAACCCCACAAGGGAGAAACTCTAGTCCTACTAGGTTTCCCACTTGTAATCCTAGTAGAACTCCCATGTAATCCTACTAGGAACCCTCACTTTGTAACCGACTAGGACTCCTGCCCCGGACTATATAATGGAGGGCCGGGCTCCCTAGATCGGCGGACTTGATCACAATAGCTCGGACCTCGGTCGAACTCCATAACACGCGGCGCCATATATTCCACCACAACCGGGCGCGGGGGTGCGATCCTCGCACGCCGAACCAAGTATAAATCGTTGTCTCTCTGCGTTTACCATCGAGTTCCTACGTTCGCCGACCACCCCTCCGAGAACAAAACCCCGCCTCGGGTAACCCCGCGACGGGCCGGCGGTGTTAAAACATCGGCGGTTTCTATTATGAAACGCCCTCGCTTGCGGGTTTCTATTATTTAAACGCCCGCTTGTGGGTTTCTATTACGAACGCCCCGCTTGGTTATGGAGTACACGCGCGTCCATGTATTCCATGCCCTTGTAGAAAGAGATCGGGTTATTTTTGCTAAACCCAAGATAGCCTCATAGGGCTCATCGTGCTTGGGGAGTCGGGCTCATTTTCATACCGAAGTCCCCAAGACTTTTATTGGATTCATGTCCTTGCATAAGGTCCCAAACGTCATGCGAGAGATGACCTCTTGAATAAAACTTCTTCAATGTCTTGATCATGTAGCCTTTATACATGTCTTTTTCGTAGTGTGAAGCATTGTCCTTGGGTATGTTTGCCCTGTGGGTGAAATGGACACATCATGCTTTCTTCTTTTGGCTTGTTCAAGCTACGCCATTGTGTTGTCTAGGCCTCTCTTTCTTTTAAAGAATTGCTTCTTTGATTCTCTGAGTTGCCTTGACTTCTTTCTTCCGGAAACCTTTCTTGGGTTCTTTCTTCCAGTTTGATCATCTTCTCAACGATCTGTTTGAGCTGCTCGCTTGTCTTCGGGTTTTCTCCGAGAAAGTCCTGAACTGCCATTTTGCATAGATTCCGTGCGAGAAGGCTTCAATCACTTCTCGCGGTGATATCATGAACTTGAGCTCTCATTTCTCGAATCTTCGATAGAAATCCTCGAGTCTCTCCGGGCTTCGCTTGAGTCCTTTGAGTTCTGCCTGAGTGATTGAGCGAGTTATGATTCCTGCGGTTGTCAAAAAAGCCTTACGCAAGTCTTCCCATATCTTATCGACCCTTCTTTGAGCTTGTCGAACCATTGGAGCGGCACGGCTCCCAACGCCATGGGAAAGAAAACAGCTCTAGCGTCATCGCCTCCTCCCGCTAGCTCAATGGATTGTGAGTAGACTCGAGCCATTGTCTGGGCTCTGTTCTTCCATCGTATTTTGAGTGATTTGATGGCTTGAACTTGGCGGGTAGCTTGACCTTCTGTAGCCGTTCCGCCAAAGCAAGGAAACTTGTCGTATCCTCCTCCTGGCTTGTTTTCACATCCTTCGAGAGTTCTTTCATCTCCACTTCTTTCTGGAGTTCTTTCATTCTCGAATCTCCTGAGTGTACTTTCGGTTCTGAAACTTGATTCAACTGTTTCTTCTCCGAAGTTTGGCGCTGGAGTAATGCTCCTTCTTAGTTGTCGTCGAGCTCTCTCTTGAACCTTGCGACATTGTCTTGATTGATTGCTCTCTGTGTTGTTGAGCCGTCCGAAAGCCGATTTTCGGTTTCTGTAGATGTTTTGTTTGTGCGAGCCTTCTTCTCTTCTTTGAGCTGCTCGGATGTAGTTTCTCATCTTAGAGTAGTCGTCGAGTCTTTGACGCAGTCTTGTACGTGTTGCCTCGACTATCTCTTCGGCTGCAGTGTGCTTTCTGGCACGTAGCCTTGATTGTCTTCGGCCGGCCTCCGGGGGGTGTTCTCGTCTTGATTTATATCGTTGTCAAGCCGAGCCCGTATCTGAGTCGGCGTCTCCGTTGCTCTGAACGTGTGTGTGCTGTGGAGTTGCACACGGAATCTTCTGGTCGGAAGTTGTTGGCGAATCCGTCTTGTACATGTACAGCGGTGTACAGCCTTGCGTCCTCCTCCTCCTTTTTTCTAGATCCACCGTAGCAGGATCCAGGCCGTAGTCCAAGGTGGCTTTTGATCGTTGAATATGGCATGCATCATGCGTTCGTGCATGTATACACGTATATACTGCATATACGTCTAGTCCTGCTTGCTTGCATCATCGATATGTCATGGTGATGTAGTCTTGCTTGCTTGCTTGAAGTCTTGTCCGTCTTCGTACATGCACATACACATATATGCCTTGGTCCTCGCTTGTTCCTTTGGAGTCAGAATTGGAGTCAAACTCTGCTGGTCGGGAGAGTCGCTCTGTCCTAGTCGGACTCGACCAGGATTTTGACTGCTGCTGCGGACAGGACGGTACGATCTGCCGGGTGATGGATCTTTAAGCCGCCCGACGAGCCTGTCTTGTGCGTCGTATCCGAGTGGGACTCGAACGCCTGATGCGTGCCTGAGTACCGCACGGCTGCTGTTTGGAGCAGATTGCCCACGCTTCGGAGTCGTCTGAGTCGGCGTGGGTTTGCTTTCAACCGAGCTTGACTGCGTCGTGGTCGTGCTTGGTCTTGGATTGGCGCTGTTTTCGATGTCCATGTCAATCACCATGGCCGAGTTGTTTCAGCTGCCGTAGTTGAGTCGTCGGAGTGAGCTTCTCCAGGTGCAGCGGGCCTGAGCGTTGGATGATATGCATCATGCGTTCGTGCATGCATATGCGCCGGCCTTGCTTGCTTCTGCGGTTGGAGTTAGACGACATGTTGGTTTTGCCGAGAGCTCCCTTTCCTTCTGACGTCATCAATACGTCGCGGCGATGTAGACATCTTTGCTTGCTTTCTCGAGTTGTTGGCTTCATGGTACGTATACATGTATGTGTACGCATCTTCTTGCACGTATACATGTATACAGGCCTCGATTAGCTTGCATGTTGCCGTATCTCGTTTGCTTGTGTCATCATCACGTCATGATGATGTAGGTGCCTTGCTTGGCTTGTCTTTGCGTGACGTAGTTATTCTTCTCACGTACCTGCAAAACCATGGTGATTTTTGCATGGCTTCTATAATTAGCAGCATGTACCTGCATCTTCTGGCATGTGGCTGATCCGAGTAGGAGTAGGACTTGTTGGCTTGTGTCCAGGTTGGACTCGAGTCCGTATAGGGCCTAGTTGCCTTGAGTGCCAGCTGCATTATGGTCTTCGGTCGTTGAATCCGAGTCATACTCGAACCCCTGTTGCGTGTTCGAGTAGCACTCGTGCAGGTCTTCTTCTTGCCCGCGCGTCGGAGTCGTCGTAGATTCAGGATCTTGTACCGAGCTTTGTCCGCATCGTAGTCGGGCTCAGTTGGGACGATGCCGTTGTCGGTGAAGAAAAAGTTCCCCGTACAGGATCGATAACAGATCCCGCCGAGAAAGTCGTCTTGTCCGATCTTGAGGTCCACCGTGATTTACGATGATTTTCTGACCGGGGCCGACGAGAGCCGCAATGCGTCGTCGAAGAAAACTGACGAGCGCTGTAGCAGGTCTTGATCTTAGGTCCGTCGAGCTCTCGAACGCAAGCGCCGAGGGAATTTCCTCCCCTACCTGGCGCGCCCGCTGTCGATGTTTTAACACCCCGGCAGCTCCGCTTCGGGTTATTCCGAGGCGGAGTTTAGTTCTGGAGGGGTGGTCGGCGAGCGTAGGAACTCGATGGTAAACGCAGAGAGACAACGATTTATACTGGTTCGGCGTGCCAAGATGGCACCCTACGTCCCAGTTGAGGTGGAAAGTATGGCGCCTGCGCTATGGAGCTCGACACGGAGGTCTGAGCTCTTGTGATCAAGCCTTGCCGATCTAGGGAGCCCTGCCCTCCATTATATAGTCCTGGGGGCAGGAGTCCTAGTCGGTTACAAAGTGAAGGTTCCTAGTAGGATTACATGGGAGTTCTACTAGGATTACAAGTGGGGAAACCTAGTAGGACTAGAGTTTCTCCCTTGTGAGGTTCTTTGGTAGTACAGAGTACTTTGGTGACCCCGTATCCACACTCCTCCTCAGACAACTCGGCGCCTCCACCACCAACACGAGAAGGATCCTCAGGACTAGTGTACTCAAAGCCGTACTTCTCTCTGGACATCAAGGGCTGAACCCGGCGGCGAAGAAAACTGGCAACAATGCCAGGGCCGCTAAGACCAGCACCTTGTTTCAGAAATTTAACCCGATTAACAAACTCAGCAACCTCCGACTCGTCAGGAGAGTCCACATAGAGGGCTGACGGGTCAACCGGGCTCATAGAGTCATGGTCAGCAAGAGCAGGAGGAGGGTTGTTCACATAGAACCAACCAGAGCGCCAACCAGAGACAAAATCAGGAAGCTCATAATCAAAAAACGCAGCCTTCCGGCCCTGACGGGCCTGGATCGAAACACATCCCAGAGCAGATGGATCAGATCCAGGGCGAAGGCGGAAGAAATAGCGAAAGAGCTTCAGAGAAGGAGGAATACCTATGAACGTCTCACAAGCATGGACAAAAATAGAAAGAAGAAGAACCCCGTTCGGGGCAAGATGAGAAAGAGCAATCCCGTAGGATTGAAGAAACTCATGAAAAAAGGCCGGGCGGGAAGACAGAGACCGGATCGCACGAAGGCGATGAACGAACAGACAACCTCGAGAGGATTAGGAGCAGGGAGGCGATGACCTACAGGCAGACGCCACCCAGAAAGATTCTGAGGAAGAAGAAGCCTACGCCTCTCCAGCTCTGCCATGTCGTCCTCGCTAGCCACGGACTCCGGCCAAATCTTCATGGCCTTCTCCATCTCGGGGATGGCCTCCCCTTCCCCCCCGACGAAGCCCGAGAAGAGGACCCCTTCGTCATCAAGTACGGACGGTGGCAGGAACCGGCAAGCGGCGGCGGGGCGAAAGAAAAGGGCAGCGACGGCGCAGGAGAATTAGGGCAAGGAAGATCTCGCTAAACGGCGCAGTAAATGGCGGAGGAGAAAGAAGGAACGGCCGTATCCAAGTATTTAAGGACAGGAAAAATTCCTGCCGTTAAAGGATAAAACTCTCCAAAAACGGGAGTCTCTACAACTTCGAAATTAAATTCGAAGTGACAACGGCTCTCCTTTTGCGCGAAACAAGAACAAATGACGACACAACGGCCAAAATCCCTCGTCGGAAGGAAAAGAACCCTTTAACCGCCATTTCCATACAAAAATAACAAAGCCCGGGCACCAAAAGAAGTCGCAACAAGAGGTACAGCTCGAAGGCTACAAAAATCCCGAGGGACAGAGAACCTCTAAGATTCCTTTCCAAGAAAAGAACTCCTAGACGCTCGGGGCTCTTGGATACCCCGACAAGATTTTTTCCAAGATCGAGAAGAACTCGAGGATGGAAATCTTAAAGATCGCGAAGCTTCATCCGAGAAGAGCAAGAAGAAAGCTCTCATGACTCATACTTGAGATGCTCGGGGGCTCGCGAAAAGAAGATCCATCCAGGAGGCGAGAAGAACTCGAAAACAAAGAGAAAAGATCTCAAGACCACGCTTAAGGCTCCATCCGAAGAAGAGCTCGTGGGAGAAGAGCGATCTAGAGAGGAAAAACTCGTCAGAAGATGTCGAAGACAGAGGCAAAGAACTCAAAGACCTTCCAGCTCTTTGTACCAAAAAGCAAGAAGCTCGGGGGCTACACCCTACGGGTGCACTTTTTTCAAAAGCGCACACCGTGTGATGATCTCAAGACCATATCAAGGCTTCGCCCAAAAAGAGCGAGGACTACTTCCACAACTCAGCCTTGAGATGCTCGGGGGCTTGTGGATACGGGATCACCAAAGGACTCTACCGAGTAGTTCGCAGGATTCTATCCTAGCCTGCGGTCACAAACAACTCCCGAAGGCAATGGAAGCATAGCCGCGGAAGACTTACGTTGTAATCGATAGAACTCTAGTCGATTACCATGTTTAGAGTTTGGGGTGTTCAAATCCTCGTCGGACAACCCTCTCTCAGTATCCGACTAGGTCCGTAGCAAGCTCTTTGACCCCTTGGACTATAAAAGGCGGCCAAAGAGCACCTCGTGAGGAGAGCGCAACTTGAACACATCAAGTGTCAGTAAACCTTACAACCGATCCTCGGTTGACCCCATCAATCAAAAAAAACAGGCACACGCCGACCGGACGTAAAGGTCTTTACTCGATCAAGGATCGAGGGCCCGAACCAGATATAAAACCCCTCGTCTCCATGTCAATCTGCGCAACAAACCGCCGGACTCCGTGTTCATCGAGGCCCGAACAAACCGCCTCGGTTCACCCGTGGCGGGCTCTCGGTCGTAAAACATCGACATGAGAGAGACAAAGTAATATTGAGTAGAGGGATTGTAAACCAGCATGTCAGAGTGACGGTAGCTTGAGACGAGGAAGAGTAATGTCAGATCTTTAGAGGAGTGAACCTTCCTCCCCCATGCTCTAGCCTTTCTGCCACTTGGCACTTTAAGTGTGAATGCTGAACCATCCCTATTTGTGTGTTGCAATCACCATGTCCTTAGATGTTGTTCCTGCAAGGTTAGTGACCAAAAATATCCGAAGGGAACTTGTCCTGTCTTTGGTGTTCTCGTGGCCCATTGCTTTGTCCATCTACTTTTGTTGAGTTTTTTTCTTTTTATGACCGTGGTGTATGGCACTCTTCTTCATAGAATAGACATAGCATAGATTCTTTTTCCCGCAAAATATTAGTGGACACATACCCGAGGGAGTATACAACATGGTTGAAACAGGGGGCTGTTATCCAAAGTTCATAAGATCTTACCTATGCTAATGAAAAGATGGTTCTTTCATTACTCTTAGCACAGATTTTAATTATCATATCTTATCTCACATTTTTATTTGCTTTGCTTCATTCTAGCATAAGGACCGAGGCAAAAGCTGAATTGTGGCAAAAGACTGAGTAAATGATTTGAGACTTACAGTTTCTTCCATTAATGATGAATGAACCGTGTCTTTTGCACAATGTTGAAGTTCATCATATGCCTTGCTTCATCTCTGATCTGAGTTCATCTCTTTGACTTACCCAAATTGAATTTGAGTGTTTTCTCGCAAGGGTTAGTCCAACAAAATATACCAATGTCTACACAAGTAATTTTTAGTTCAATAACCAAACTAGACTCCATGTCTAATTTAATTAAGGAAGGCATTTTAACCTAAGCACCACGCTTAATTTAAAAGTCTTTGAAAATACTCATGTAGTACTTCCAAACCAAAGCATACTACGGCAGACAAGGGTGATGTGAAAGCTTTATAGAGATTTACTCGGTGGAGATGAAATAGTGTAGCAACTTGAGCATGTCTTAAAGGTAGAGACAACCAGGATAAGGTAGCAACATGGCAAGATATATATGAATGATTCAATGTTGCTAAATGATTGGTTTGGACATATCTTTACATTGTCATCCTTCGTTCTCTTTGTTCTAGACCTGAAATGGTTAGTAACAAAAATACTCGAAGGAATATTCTCATAATTATATCTCTATGCTCATTACACAAGGGGTGTTATAGCAAATGATCTAAACTTATGTTACTCCCCTAGAGTGCTTGTTTTAGGACAAAAAGCTCATCCTTGGGAAACCTTCAAAGATGATTCAAGATGATGAAGAGGTTTTCCCTTATATTACCAATCTCAACTATCAAGCCAATAAGATCAACAACCACCCTTTCTAAAATATTATGAATAATTATCTCAAGGGGTTGGAGATTTTTGTAGATGGCAAGATTAGAGATGACAATCAAATCAAGAGTTTGTTCTCATGGGCAAGGATTAGATAGAATATTTTAGGATGTAACTCCTTTGCTCATGGATGTTCTCCAACTTATTGATAATGCTCTCTCTAGTCTTCCTTAGATCCTTCATGATATTTATACTTGGGCTTTCTAAGATCGTAGGTAGTCTCAAGAAAAGAACACTAGAGGATTCATTGGGGTCAAGAATGAGGTTAAATATGGGTTTGGATAAGTTATCTAGTCCGAAATAGAAGGAAGGAAGACATGAATGTATTCTAGATAGCTTTGCTCTCCTTCTATGGCATTATTAGATATGCCATCCTTGGGCTCCTAATGTCCTTTTGTAAGGATAAGGATGCTTTCTAAGAGGCTCTTCTCTAAAAGGATTTGGTTTATAGGTACTCAAAGATCTCCTATGAAGCTAGAAGTTTGTCTCCCAAAGTCATCACCATAAAAGAATCAAGGGTAGAATTACTTCTTCCCTTGGAGAGGTTTAGAGAATTGATGATTTAGGATTGGTAGCTAATCAAAGGATTGGAATAATTATGATCTGGCTATCAAAAACTTCTTCTTAGATTTAGAGGATGATTCCTTCTCTTCCTTTCGGCGTTCATGGAAAATTCTAAGGAAAAGATCATACCCGCTGAGTTTGTCAAGGACAAACCTTGCTTAGAAAAGGAAAGAAAAGTACCTCCGTAAAAATGCATGATGGTCATGCCAATAACTTTTCTAAGATGAGATCCAAATACATTATCCCCTTTTCAAAGGATAGGATTTGGCCTGAGGTTAACTTCAGAATTCTCTCCTATAATGGGTTATTTCATGATCATTTTGCTCAACCGTAGACACAGTTCAAAGCCAAGAGGTAGGATAGGTTCTATAGATTCTAGTGGCCTGAACTTGTGCTTATGGATGCAAAGATAAAGATAGGTGTGGAATCCGAGGATCCCAAAAAAGATATAAAAAGAAAAGAAAATATAAAAAGAAAGACTACACTAAGATATGGTACAAGATTAGTTATGCTCAATGTTTTCTCAAAGAACCATTACTCCCAAGAACGGCGCCGAAATGCTTGTTGGTATTTGTTAAGCCTACGTAAATATTTATAATAATCTGCAGTTTAACGGATACCCGTGATAGGGTTTTAAATATCGAATCCACAGGGAGGATGGTGAGAGGAATAACTGAGGCATATAACTAATCCCTGAGTATCAATCAAGGATGAGAGAGGATTAAGAGGTAAGAAGATTCCTATGGTTGTCTAGGTCTCATTCTTGTAAGTTATGTTGATATTGATCTTAAAGGGACGTACTCAAGAGAAAGTAAGGGTGAAACTTACTATTCCCCCAGTAACATTGTCCTACGTGTCCTATCCAACGGGAAGTGGAATCCAAAGGAATCAATAGTACTGTCACTACCACGATCTACCACACTCCGGAAGGTAGGGTGCATTCATAAGTAACTTCGATCTAGGCACCACGCCTACACCTAAGTATACACCTCTAATCTATAGATTCCCATAGATTAAAGTACTCAAAGAGTTATGAACATTAAGAAAAATACTAACACTGAAGATAATATGATACTTACTCAAATAAGAAGTTGATCCACCATAGAAGTCTCAGGATCAAGTGCCATAGACCCTTGATCCCAGAGGTACAAGCGTAGAGAAGTCACCGACATGTCCGGTGCTTCCCCTTCTTCTCCTCCACTCACTCTTTTACTCTCAAGAATAGATCTAGAACTCTAATTAAGTCTCTTTGATCTAATCTCTCCACTTGATATTCACTCTTGATTAGATCTAATTGGATCTAATCTAATATAGTTCTAATTACATGTCTAATTCTACTTCACTAATCCCTTAGAGAGAGTTGATCCTTTCAAGGGACCCCTCTACTATTGAGAGTTAATGAGATAGAATAAGATAGTAATGAATTAGGGTTTAACCCTGGGGGCAGGGGGTCTTCTTATATAGGCCTTGGCGATGAACGTGAGCCCTTGGATCAAACCGACCTTGGCAACGGTGTAGATACAACCTCAAAGTCGGTAGTAAACCGACCTAGAAAGGTGAGACCGACAGGTGGGACCCACCTAGCGGCCGGCCTAAATGGGCCTGGCGGCCGCCAGGGGCCTGTCTTCCCATGGCCTCTGGTTCCTTCTGGTGTTCTCTGGTACCTTCTAGAATGTTTTAGTCCACAATTCGGGTTGAGTTGCTTCACGGTCAAGTCTTGTCATCATATGCCTTGTATATTCCGAAACTTTCTCCATTATTCTCTGCAATTATCTATTAAGTCCCTGAAAATGTATAAATCACCAAAGCTCATGGAATTATGTTAATTATACCCCTAGACTTATATTGATATTCAAATTAAGCCCTTATCTCATGTTAGTTGACTAGTAATTTTATGCTATAACAAAGTCAACAACGTGGGTGAAGACGACGCTAACCGCCTTGTGGACCACGCGGCCTGCATCCTCCGTCACCTTGCGCGGGATGGATGACACCCTTTCGACCGGTCCGGCCGAGTCCTCCACCCCGAGGGCGTCGCGGATGGCCTCGACTTCGGACGCGAGACCCTCATGCGTGCGCTTCGAGCTCTTGGCCTCCTCCACGGCCTTAGCAGCGTACTCTTGGAAGCGCCCGAGCTCCTTCCTCGCGCCGACGAGGTCGCTGGTGCGCTGCTTCAGGTCCGCCTCTTTCTCCTGCAGCGCGAGCTGCGTGTGCTGAAGAGAGGCTTCGGAGGCGGCGAGCTCCCGACTCCTGTCCTCGGCCTCCCGCGTCGCCTTCAGGGATTTCTGCTTCTCAGCTGCAAACAAAGACAATGGATTAGACACGAGCCACAAGGCCATGGGGACGCAAAAGAGGAGGCAGCCGCCCGCTTACTCCACAGCTCGTCGTAGAGCTCTTGCTCGTTGTACCAGAGCTCATGATTCTCGGCTTCAAACCGAACCCGATCCGCCTCCGAGGTGCGGAGGTCGCACCACAACTCGGAAGCTTCACGATCGTAGGCTAAAGTCCCGCCGACGAGGACGATCGACCTCGAACGCCAAATAAACAAGACAAGAAAGACAAGGGCAAGAGCACTCACCCTCGAGCTCGGCGTCACGGTGGCGGAGTTGCTCGGCGAGCTGTCCTTGTCCTTCCGCGAGACTCCCGCGCTCGGCTCAAGCGCCCGGCGCTCAAGCTCCTTGTCGTCAAGCCTCCGGCGAAGGGAGTCGAGCTCCTCCGCATCTTCTCGCCGCCGCCTTATGGCGAGCTCAGAGCTCCTCCTCCCGCCCGGGCCGCCTCTCCCCGCAGTCGCGGCCTCCACCTTCGCCAGGCCTCCGTGGCAGCCCGCTCCTCCACTCCACCGCGAATGAGGTCGGCCGCCTCCTCCGCCCAGGCCTCCAGGAACCGGTCTTGGAGCTGCGCGAGCCAAGCTCGTCGCACATCTCCGCGCACAACGTTGTCGACCGCCGCGAAACCACCGGCCCTCGGGGAGGTCTTTGTCGCGGTTGTATCCCCGATGGCCTCCCTACGCCCCCAATGAACCACAAACGATTAAAGAAGGAAGGAGGCACGCGAAACGAAGCCTCGACCGCGCGGCGACGACAAACCTCGAAAAGACGGCGGGCGCACTTTCTCGCCGGCTCCAATGGTCAACGACTCCGCCTCCTCCGATGAACGGCGGCGGCGCGGGCGACCCCGGGCATAGGCGGGGAATAACGATGTCCACGCCGGCGGAGGGGGCGCTCATCGCGACGGCGCCAAGACGGACACCTTGGCCCCGTCAACCGATCGCCCCCACGGCGAGGAATGGCACCCCGGGGCGGCGGCGGCGTTCAGGGTGGCGGCGCTTCGACGGCCTCGTCCTCCGACCCTCATCGCCGGTCCCGCACCGTCCTTGCCACCACGTCGGCGTCCCGTCATCGAAATGTCGACGACCTCCTCGGCGAGGATGGGCCTCGACCTCGCCGCGGGCTCCTCGACGGCGCTCCTTGGTGGCGGTCTCCTCGAACAGCCTTCTCCACCTCCTCCGCCGCCGAAGAGCTCGCGGTGCTTTGGCGCCGGGCGCCCGCCGCCCCCCTGGAGGCCATCGGCCGAGGCTCGCCCGATCGAGCTTCGGCACGGTCTCTAGCGCTCGACCCACGGGGGGGTGTCGGCGCCGACGGGAGTCGAGCACGAGGCTCCCGAAACCAGCGAGGCGGTCGACAACGCCCCCTTGAAGGGAACAGTGCCATCATCTTCGAGCCTTTCCCGCTCGCCCGTCGTCGTCCCGCTCCTCTTTGTCGAGCTCGCCGTCATTATCCCGAACTTCGCCCGGCGCCTCGGGCTCACCGCACCAGAGCTCATGGTCGACGGCGCCCGTCGAGCTCGTCATCTCTAAGCCGAGCCCGCGCCGGGCCCGGTTCGGCACGTCCGTCTCGGGCGTTTCGCGAGGTGCGCCGCCGCCGCCTCAACACGGCCAAGTCAATACCGCGGTCAACCACTACGACCAACAACGACACGAAGGGGCGAGAGCTTACCTGGTGGCCACCCTCTTACATTTCTTCTTCTTACGCGCCTCGGCTGCTCGAGCCCCGAGTAGCCCCGATCGGGGCAGCGCGCCCGACCTTGCGTCGGGGCTTGGGCACCGGTGCGGCCGAGGGAGCGGAGCGGGCGCCGTCGCGCCGGGGCCATCACCGGGCGGTGAGCTCACCAGCCCCGATGAGGTCCCAACCTCTCCGCTGAAAGCGCCGTTGACGTCGGCTCCCCGCAGCTCGACGCGGGCTCCACCTCCTCGACCGCGCGCCGCGCCTCCGCCGGACGAGCCCGCCTCCGCTCCGAACAAGGGCCTCTTTGGATGACGACAGGTGTCGGCCTCGACCCACGGGAAGAGGAGGTTGAGAGCCGAAAGGACACACCACGCCGACCTACGAGCTCGAGCTCGTTAGGGGACACAAAACATCGAAGGAATGAGCTAAGGCAAAACAACGAGCACTAACCAAATGCAGAAGTCTCTACGGACCGGGGAGGACCTGGGGAGCTCCTGTCCGTCTCTCGACCTGGTGGTGACTTGGGAACCTTAAAAATAAAATTTGCAGTTTTATTTTCTATGACTTGAAAGCTAAGATGGAATCATGCAAGCAGGTCGTTGTAGTTTGCATAAATGAAAAAATATGTACCTCCATTGCTAAAATCATCATTGGCAGTCTGCCACAAAGAATTATAAGGTGTGAGCAGCATCCCCGCGCTTGGTGCTTTATGCATTCAGAAAAGAACATTCAGAAAATCTTGTCAGGAAAGTATCAAGTCACAGCCAATGTTAAACACCATATAAGTAAGGTAAGCATCAAGTCACCTCCAATGGTACTGGCCCCCCTGTAAGGATGTTGAACTAACCCTGTATTTATTAGAAACAAATGTCAAAGAAAAGTAATATGGTGTTTAACAATAATAAAAGTACATGTTCAAATAAACAAATTCGTACGCATGGGTAATTGATCAAGGTCAAACTAAAATAATACAATCTACATGATTTCGTAGCATGTATATGGTCCAAAATTAAGAAATTATTTTCAGATTTATAAAGCAAATATGTAAAACATTTAAACCTACGTGTATAACAGATAGACGAAGTGATAGACTTAGAGGGAAAATAGGTTGTACTAGTTCAAATTGGAACCAAATATTCTGTATTTGTTCAAATTGTAACCAAATAGGTTTGTACTAATTCAGATACATAATTGACATGATGTCCGTATGCACAATATGTAAATAGGATGTACTAGTTCAGCTACATGCATGATTGACCTGATGTATGTACGCATCAAGTTCAAACATTTTGAGCACTTGCCCATAGGACGCAGACCTTTGTTCAAATGTAATGAAACTGCAGAGATGTACTGCAAGTTCAAATGATGTGGTTCTACTAGTTGATACATAGCAAGAAACTAGTTCAAAGATTTCCATCATAGATGTCAATATGATTTAGAGCTAGTTGAAATGTAGTAAGCAACGAGTTCAAAATATTTTTATCTGATATGTCAATATGTGGGGGATCGATATTTGGGATACCCGTAAGCGAAGCTCTCAACTCAAACACGACCCCGGACCCCGATCGTGAGTGAGACGAGACATCCCACCGTGGCGCACGAAGTCTTCACCACACATGAGCTCTCCACACAAAGGCAAGCCTCCGCCTCGCTCGGGCTCTCATAGATGAGCTCCTCGGACGGAGATCCATCGTTCCGCCCCGCTCGAGGTCTCCCGACAACGAGCTCCCCTGTCTTCGACGCGCTCAACCTCGTCCCAGGGACCTCTTTCCGCCTCGCCGAGCTCCCCCGCGATGAGCCTCACAACGACGACCGCGGAGAGCTTGTCCGGCTGCCTTCCCGGGGAAGCCTGCGGGTACGGGAGTTGGTCAACAACTCCCTGACACGTTCAACCACTCCCTGACGAGCACTGTTGCCACGTAGAGCTACAGCTACAAGGAGAGGTCATTCGACCACCTCGCCACGCCCCGTCAGCTCCAACAACTCCGCTACAGTGCCGCGCAGGTACATACGGGGTACACCTTCCCATCGACGATATGGGCACGCCCATACCGAGAGGACGTCTTCCAAGCTGCGATTAGAGACGGGCGACGCCGACCACCGCCCAAACCGCGATTCCAGCGTGCGGCGGCGACGACCATTTCGGCGCCCAAGGCACTCGGGAGCTCGAAGGGAGCTCTCGCTCGCGCCGAGCTCGACCGAGAGCTCTTCCATATATCTACTACCCTGTACACACGTTCTCGTTTCTCCAAGTCCTCAGCCCGAGAGGAGCTCATGTTCCCTACCCCCCTTGCGACTATAAAAGGGGAGGTAGGCCTCCGGGTTGAGGCAGAACAACGAAGTTCACTCTCAACACACACACACACACTCGATATTGGCACTAGCCTCAATCACAGAGACTTGGGAGCCCACTCCCTCTCTCGACCCGCTTGTACTCGCCCCGGTATGAGCGTTTGAACTCGGATAGTGATCACACTGGACTAGGGAGCGCGATCTGCCCCGAACCAGTATAAATCTTGTGTCATTGTCTCTAGAGCTAGGCCATCGAAGCACGCATTAGCCAGACATTACTGTGACGGTGGTATTAGACCACGACACAATAGGATGTATTGCTAGTGCAAATAGGTACAACATTTTTAAGTTGATATTGGCTTAGGATGTACAACGAGTCCAAATCTAAGGAACTAGTTGAAATGCAGCGAGCACTAGCACAAATGGCCCGGAACTACATTATAGAAAGTACCAATTATCTAGCAGAATATTTTTACCTGTAATAGGTGTCGACGTACCAAAATGCGAAGAAAGCTCATCTTCATCCACTTCAACACCTGAAGACAGAGAGAGAGAGAGAGAGATATGTACAGAGAGAATTAGATAGATACATGAATCTCGGATCTAAAGTAGATGTATTGAGAGATAATAGTTTTCGGATCTTAGATCTGTAAATGGAGATCGAGAGAGATGGTGAGTAATGTTACTAGAACAAGCAAATGAGAGTAATGTTCAAGACTAGATGACCAGTAGTAAAACCATATCTGCACTAAGTTTAAATGCATAAAATCCCAAGGCATCTACAAAATCCAATATGTCTGATAGTTATGAATGTCCTATAGTAAAACCACCAATGCAGGAAGATTATTAGCTTTTGACGTTGGAATGAGGTACTAAGCACCAACAAACTTTTTCTAAACAGAACCATCATTTTGTGAGATATTTTGAAAGAAAAAAATTCTATCCATAGTTACTAGTAGTTCTCAATAATTTCCCGAAGAAAAGTTCTGAAAAAATTGATTAAAAAACAATGCAAAAAAAGAGGTAACTACAATATCAAATCCAATGAAAGAAATTGCCCAACAATCCGTACTGCTGCACATGCTCTTCGTACATAATATACTTGTAGCAATGCCTCAAAATGAACTGTTCTAAACTAAATAAAGTGCATTTACATGCATCGCAAGAAACACATGTGAAAACTTTCATTCGCGAAAGCGACATGGGTACTAAGCATTGACGCGAAATTAATGGTTTGGGATTGCCAGATAACTCTGAAAGTCAGTAGGTCTAAGACGACAATTCTAGTAAACATGAAGTAGTTCCCAGGCAACAACAGATTTAGGCAAGAATTCAGAACTCTTCAAGATCTGAGATCCATGTACAGTAAAGGCCGTGTCAGCAAAGAACAGGAGGACATTTGTGGTGCTGAATTAGTAGAGTACCAAAGACATTGTCAGCCGGTGATCTAATAGTGCAACAATGGCGGCTAGGGTAACCACTACCTGACACACAAAACATGAGAAAAAAGACATGTATATCAGTAACACTGCAAGTTAAAAGAAATAAGAGGTGGAGCTAGATGCTGGCTGCTGCACTATCAGATTAGCTCCAATTGCCAGCTGCACTGATTGCCTTTGCTCATATGCCAAATGGATGAAGGGCAGGGAGATTAGCTCCAAGTGAAAGTAAGAGAAGAAACAGGGATAGGGAGAGGCAAGCAGGGCCGAACTGATACTAGAAGAACCAGTTGGGGCAAAACGTCGAACACCTTCTAGGCACCATCCTTACAACCCTTGGTGGCCACCGCACGGGACCAAGGGAAATAGAGTTAGATGCAGTGCGGGACCAAGTGAAAGAGCAAGGACGCATCAAGCTGCTGCTGACCTCGTGGACAAATGGACGCTCGCCGAAGAGTTGGATCTGGACAGGAACGACGAAGCAGCTGTCGAGAGAGAAAGAGGGGTGAGGGGTGAGGGGGGAACGACGCTGACGAATGGCGTTTGAGTGGAATAGAGACGAACGGCAGCTGTAGAGACGAAGGCCTTAACAGCAATGATATCAAAGATGAGTGGAAGTATAGCTGGGGCTCTAATAGATTTTCTTCCTCTAAAGCCTATAAATCCCTGGTGGGGACTCACCCTGTTCACCTCTCTTTCAAATGGCTTTGGAAGTCAAATTGTCAACCAAAGCTTAAGGTTTTCTTTTGGCTCCTAATGAAGGATCGATTGAGCACTAGGAACATTCTGAAGAGAAGGAACATGATCCTTGATGACTATAGTTGTGTCTTCTGTAACAGCCTTGCCGAGGAAACGGTGGATCACTTGTTCATTGACTGCCCATTCTCAGCAATGTGTTGGAATTCCATTGGAATGATGCTCCCGGATGGGGTCTCTTTCCCTGAGCTTAATAGTCAGCTAAGAACTCAGCTTAACAGTCCCTTCTTTATGGATGCTATCATTCTTCTCTGCTGGTCTATCTGGATGGCCCTGAATGGCCTCATTTTTCATGGAATTCAACCTACCTTGATGGTTTGCCAAAGCATTTTCAGAAAGGAGCTACTCCTGTTGGAGCATAGAATCAAGATCAGTAAATCTCATCAGTTTTATGAATGGAGCCAGAACATTGTGCAGTTAGGAGGCTAATTTTTCTCTTCTTTGTTTCTTTTTTTTGTTTCCTGAATTTCCCTGGTTGTTTTGCTGTAATCTGTACTTTTATTCTTTTGCTCTAATAAAAGTGCTGTAGGGGCCTCGGCCCTCCAGTTATTCAAAAAAAAAAAAAAAAAAAAAAAAAAAAAAAAAAAGCTGCCGTGGCAGGCAGAGATAGGTTGCGCGGCGGCGGCGGAGGCGGCGGGCGGCGGCTGCGGAGGCGGCGGTGGCGATAGAGAGGGCACGGCGCCGAGAGTCGGAGGCAGATGAGAGAGAGAGCGCGCGGCAGGGGAGAGGAGGGTGTGGTCGAAACTCGCCTCAAAAAATGTCCTACGAAGACATACTCCAGGCAGAAATCGAGGCAAACGTCTGTTGACTCGATATGGGACCACAACAATATAAAATTTGACATACACATGCAGTAGTGGGGTCGTAGTGGGGTCGGTTGAAATCTCCACCACTTGCTGCACATGCAGATAGACTGGACCCGCGCACCGGTGCACAGATTTTTCCGGTTGATCACCCGGCGCTGCTGCTGGTGGACGGCGTGTCGTCCATCTGCGCGATCGACCTCCGTATGGACGAGTGGGGTGTGGATGTGGCGCTGACGGGTCGCAGAAGGCGTTGTCGATGCCGACAGGCATGGGCATCGTGTGCGCTAGCCCTAAGGCGCTGGAGGCCGGCAAGACGGCGAGGTCCGTGCGCGTGTTCTTCGACTGGAAGGACTACCTCAGGTTCTACGAGATGGGCACGTACTGGCCGTACACGCCGTCCATCCAGCTGCTCTACGGCCTTCGCGCCGCCGCTCGACCTCATCTTTGAGGAAGGGCTCGACAATGTCATCAGGAGGCACAATCGCCTCGGCACAGCCACCAGGTTCAGTTTCAGTGTTCTGTGTTTCCTGCTTGCATGCCCGCCAGGTGTTCGATCGACTAATTGGCGTGAATGTGAAATGCAGGCTCGCCGTGGAGGCGTGGGGGGCTCAAGAACTGCTGCCAGAAGGAGGAGTGGGTCAGCGACACCGTCACCGCCGTCGTCATGCCGTCCTACGTCGACAGCGCCGACATCGTCAGGCATGCCTGGAAGCGGTACAACCTCAGCCTTGGCCTCGGCTAAACAAGGTCGCCGGCAAGGTCTTCAGGATCGGCCATCTCGGCAACCTCAACGAGGTACTTATGTTATGATCCTAGCTGCACTGCTGTTCTGCAATGTTGACAATTTATCAATTAATCACCGTAACATTTTGTTTGCAGCTGCAACTGCTGGGATGCCTGAGCGGCGTGGAGATGGTGCTCAAGGACGTTGGGTACCCTGTGAAGCTCGGCAGCGGCGTGGCGGCCGCAGCGGCGTACCTCTCAAATTTCACGCCTCTCATTCCGTCCAGGATCTGAGAACAATGCAAGGGACGACAGCGCAAATAAGGTCGGTGGCCGGCGACGAGCGGGTGGGCAGACAAACCAACAAGAGTGCAGCTTCGCGCTCTGCTGCCTTGCAGAGTGGATGGCAGTAACCAACTGTTGGTTGTATTCTCTGTATGTAAAGTTAATTTCCACACTCAGCTCTGTCTGATACAGAGTACGTATAATTTTGTGAATATACAGCTTTAATTAGACTTCAAATTAATCTCCGTATATAGACCTACTCAGTTTTAACTACAGTATATTTGCACATACCCAAATAGGCAAATACCCAATCAACTCTGCTTCTTGCTATCACGTGATGTTTTCTTCTTCAGTCTGAATTGAAATCAGGCCACAGAACATGCTATTCTAACTAACGACAAAGAAGCTCTTGCATTGCTCGTATCAAGTGTTTGCGTGATCATAGAACAAGCTGTACTTACTATATGAATAAGTCTTACAATACCCTGGCAGCTCGATGGTTAGAGGATGTGCCAGATGCTCTAATGGCGGAAGCGCTGGCTGCTAAAGAAGGGCTGGAATTAGCGGTGGAGTTGGGATGTGATCGGGTGATCTTAGAGGTAGACAACTCACATTTACAGAGTCTACTTCAAGGAAACTCGGGATTGAGGACTGCGATTGGAGGTCTTTGCTTCGATATTACAGAGCTTGGGAATTCTTTTAGAGAGTTCAAGGTAGTTTGGGTTTGTAGAGAAGCTAACTCGGTAGCTGACCATTGTGCTCATATGGTGTCTCCTATCGGCGATGCTTCTTCTGGCTCGACGACGATGTTCCTCACTGGTTGTTGGAACTAGCCGCGGCTGATTGTAATCCTACTTCTGATTAATGAAAAGCTCTCAAAAAAAAAAAAAAAAAAGTCTTACAATACCCTGTAGGCTGTAACTCAATGTATAAAATGGTCGTAATGAATAGTACGGCACACATCAAAATTTGGTAATGAACTGAAAATTCCAAACAACTCCTGGCCGTTGCGCTGAACAACTTGTTCAGGCAGCTTTGGCGAGCTGGCCGAGCTCCCCTGTCGACGGCTACCTTGAGGAAGCTGCCTTCCTCGACGACCATCTGCACGGGGAGGAAGCCCAGCCCGTTGGCCACGGCGAGCATCACCTCCTTCATCTCAGCGAAACTCCTGCCTGTCAACCTTGCCACTGCCGTCCCCTGTCGAACCGCAGCGAACAGGCCGCGGTACAGGGCCCCAAGCTCGTCGGGGGCCACCGCGGCCTCGTCCCACGCCGGCGTGCTTCTCCAGGACACGCAGGCTCATGAGCCCCGCCATCTCGGCGTAGGTGAGCAGGCCATCGTGGTCGGCGTCCAGCGTGGCGGAACGGCCATCCACCGAGGAGTTGAAGGCTCCTTCGTCCTCCACGAAGCTCCGCACCGTGCTCCCGTCTAGGATCTCCACGCTCATCGTCGGATTCTCTGGGTGTTCTTGTTTGTGGAAATGTTGAGTTTGCTCTGCTCCGGTGATCGGTTGTCCTGCTTTTTGTAGTGCCGCGAGCGGATCACACGATCGGCAATGGAAGGCGCGTTTGGGCAGACTGTTTTTGCTGACGGATTGGGTTGGGCCGGTGGGTTTTGACGCAGGTCAGATGCTGTGGGCACGCGCGTTTCGGCGACGCGAAGTTTCCATTTCATTGGGCCGTGCAGGTGTGGCCGTTGTCTCATCGTGGCACCGTTGGGCCTGTGGAGAAAACGTGTTCTAGGTTGGTGAGGACGGTTGTCGGTTGGGCACTCCGACACACGACTTTTGTGGTGAGCGCCGACTAGCAGACACAGGTTCCCGGATGTCCAGTGCCTCTCAAATTCCGAACCTGTAGCTCTGTCGTTTTTCTTTTGACAAAGAAAACAATATTTTAAGCAAAAGAATTCCACATAAAAGATTAGCAGCACGCATAACCAATTCTACACCAAAAAAAAAAAAATCATAGCAATAATTTGATAGTAGCTTACCATGATTGCCTCACGGTCACAGCAATATTTGTTACCTAAAAGAAGCAAACTGCCATCGATTTAGAAGAATGTGTTTCTCAGTGTTCACGTATATTTGCAATCATGTTTAATGTCCTAGTGAGTTGTTCTACTTGTGTTGACGTGGTGTTGTGTTTTGGAAGGACATAAAGTTTTTGTTCTTTTGATAATAATACACTAGTACAAAAAATCTAATAATTATTAGTTTTAAGAGCCTATCACGGTCGAACTTTGGCGCCATCATTGCATAGTCGACAATGATATATGGTGATGAGCTACCATTGCCTGTGCTACAACTGATAGTAATGAGCATTAAAAACAAAAAAAAAAAAGAAAACAACCTGTGTTTGGATGTGTCGCTCATCGCCACCGCTCCTTGAACGCTTGTCGGGCCACTGGTGGCCCATGCCCCTGTGCCTAGGAGGAGAACAACGTGCCAATGCCCGCCAAAGCCCACGCCGACCATCCAAACCCGCGTCGTGATGGGGAGGTACTAGGGAGAGATTGGTAGAGAGAGGTGTTGGAGCCCGCGCCAACCGTCCAACCCATGCTTACATGCATGGTGGATTTAGTGGAAATATAACCTAGGTCTTTGATCAATTTTATTGCACACTCAATTGCGAAATTTGTTGAATCCTAAAAGAATTCAACTTTCAAGTCCCAAATGTCAATTGTATTAGAAACATATCTCATGGTGGATGTCATCTACAATACCAATTAAATGCACTTTTAGAACATATGTTGTCTGATTTAGGACAAAACTAAAACACACTTTGTATTGGAACATAGTGAATAGCATACATTGCAAGATAATGGTATATACTCCCTCCGGGATGGTATTAGAAGTCGTTTAGGACAAATGACACGGTCTCCAAAACACAACTTTGACCTCTTATTATTATAAAAATATTTATGGAGATGTGATATATGTATACTTTTTATTAAAGTATTTTTTAAGACAAATCTACTCATATAATTTTTACATTTACAAACTCAATAACATAAAAGTTATTGATGATATATATTCCCGATGTTTGACTCAAACCTTGTCCAAAACGACTTCTAATACCAGCCCGGAGGGAGTATATGAGTGATGTGGTCTAGAATACATTGTATGCATATACATAGACAATGCAACACATGTGGTATATATAACCTTATGAGAAGGGAACAAAATATACCATTGTTCCTCATTAAAAATATATGGTAACTTTAGATGTGTCCAACATCCAAGCATGCCCAAAGTTAGCGAGGCATACTAGATGATGCCACAAATTCTTGCTCCAAACTGTAGCACCCAAAGGTCATTGGTAGTGGTGACTTTATAGCATTGCCAATATCGATATGTTCATGTGGGTTTTGAGTTCCCGGGCACATGAACGGTTCCATTTCTCCATCTTTTTCAACTAAAATATATTCCTTCCTTAGCAAGGGCACCTCATCTTCCAGGCAACAACCATAAAGCTTCACTACATTACGATGAATGATTTGAGACAAAATAGCAACCTCATTGATAAACCGGTCTATTTACGTTTGCTCTACTAGTTTAGATTTTTTTATGGCCACAACACGCTGGTCGACGTAATCCCTTTATAAACCGTGCCGTGCCCTCCATGACCTAGAACACGAGTAGTGTCAAAGTTGTTGGTTGCTTCTTCTAGTTCCTCTAATGTGAATATCTTTGTTTTAGTTGCAACACTTTCATTTGAGATTAGTTGCTCCAAGAGGAGGCCTTGGTTTTTCTTGAAGTATGCTCTTCGTATTCTCCTTTGGATATCTTTCTTCCACTTACGAATGAGTACAATGGCACCTAGTGTAAAACTTATGAAGCCAAGGCCACAAGCAAGCCCAATTGCAATTCCTACATTCATTAAATGTGAACATGAATATTTTGGAAAATTTAAATTTTGATGGACAAATGCACGACTCACCGAGAATTAAATTATCTTTGCTTAGTTGACATGACACATTTTTGTTTCTTTGTATCATACTCTTTTCCATGAGAGCAGCTTGTACAGTTGAAGCCTCCATCAAAATTGTGGCATATCCCATTGCATTTGTTTGGAATAGAGCACTCATCAATATCTGTATCGAGAAGATGATTGTATGTCAGTAGTGCAAGTAAATGCATTCTCACATTTGCTGATATTTCATTGAAAAAGTAATGTGATATGTGATCATGGAGAACCTTTGATGGTGCAAGTAGTACCATGACCTTTCAGTAAACATATATTAGTGTAGAATTGTAATTTACATAGAGTAAGATGTATGTTGTAGTTTTTTATTGCATTCAAAAGTAAAGAGAAACTTAATACTAGTGGCGAATATTGTTTCTTTGAGATCCTATATTAACCCTCACAAGACCCTCTAGAAAAGGACACCAAGTCTAGAAATTATAAACCTCCAACCATTATGCTAGACTCAACGTACGTTTCTTCACCACTGTTGAGACATAGTCAATCTACCACTGCTTCCTAAAAAGATAATAAAGTAAACCTTTTGCATATAATTACACACCCCTAGCATTACTTAAGAAATCTGTACTTTAACAAATTGGATTTTCATATTTATTAACCATATGTGTTACTATTAACAATAAACTAAATAACCCATTTTCATCTACATATAAACTAAATGCACATGTTATTATAAAAAAACATAATATAAAGGATCCTCGGTATACTTTGAAATACTGATTTCAACAACTGTAATTTGTAATAAAATATTATAATTTTTGCAACAACTAAGGAAGATTAATAAGCACATGGGCTACAAGAATATGTATAACTCAATCTAACACTGTAGCTACAGATCAAATCTATGAATATTGGTGGAAACTATATAGCAATTCAAGACTAAAGTGTGCCACAAATTCACAATCTGGTAGAGACTACGGAGTGTATGAACACACCCATTGTGTTAAAAAAAATAAATAGAGAGAGCACCCATAGATAGTTTATTTTGATTAGCTGTAGCTCCAAATTTTATATCTAAGACTTGTAATACTGATGTCTCTTAAAATCTGACCACGTGCAGTAGCACATATCGATAGATTAGTATTAGAGAGAAATAAGGAACTTAGCAAAAACACATTCTTAAAAGAGAAATATGACCTGTACAATTATTTTGAAGGTATGGATTCCCTTGGAAGCCATCGAGAACACCTGCAGCGGTATCCATCACGTGCTTTCCCTCGCGTGACATCTTTTCGAAACTGTTATCACTGATGCGGGCATATGTAGCATTATTTTGCCTAGCTTCCTGACAAGTTAAGTTTGCTACAACCCATTTTATTATTATATCCTCTTGAGAGAAATCGAAATTATCATCCACAATCTCTTGATAGATATCGCTCTGGTGACCAACAAAGTCAGTCATAACTATCCTCTCCATATGGTTGTATGTTTCATTCAGCATGTTTGTAACCACCATAATTCCATCATCAAGTGATAAATTGGTTACACGATACTGTGCGTACCCTCGATCAAGAAGAGTAGTGCCATTACTTGTACAATTGAGTTGTAGGTTATCATTTGCGAAGCAACCTTCTTCGATCCCAAAAGGGAATGGAATGGTCATTTTTCCACATAATCTTGTACAGTTCTCATTGGACGCCTTTGGATTGTAATCTGCTTCATGTTAGACAAAGTGATGAATTAGTATTAATCCAACAAACTCGTAAGGAAATTTTTGAGAGGATGAAACTACTAGTTAAGTTTAGTTCTGTGGTAAAGATACTTGGTATGTATGTGCATTACTAGTTCTTGTTGGACCGTTACTAATGTCGTTTTCTGTCATGGTGACACATCAATCCACCACATTCGTGTGTAGCAATAAACTTGTAAGGCAGATGAAAGAAACTAGCCAGTTTATTTATAGTTTAGTGGGGAAGGCATTTGATATGTATTCTATGGCAATAAAGACTGCAAGTGCAGGGATCGACACATGGATTCGAAAAATAGGTATAAAATGTAATCAATATAATCCACATGCACGCGTGACAAAATTTGTGGGTGCTTTCAGATTGGTAATAATATGAGATAAGCGATGCAATAAATATAGGAAATGTCTACGTGCCACATAGAAAAAAAAAAAACTATGTCATGTGAAAAAGAAACTAAGATGCACACGAACCTATGCAGCCATCCACAACATAGGGGTTGCCATCAGTTTGACCAGGGCAGAAGCAATTGTAGCCTCCTCGAGACAGTGGTAGATCCCTGCGGATGCTTTGACTATTACATGCATATGTATCATTATTCTCTTGGGATTGGGCAATTGCACAGCTTGGTTGGTCCGTGATTGCAATGTCAAATATGATATCGTCAAGATTGCTTGTATTCAACCAACTTGCATAGAGATCATCTATAACGAACTCATATTTTTCTGAAAAGATAACCTTGATACTGGAGAACGCCTCATCTAACTGTGCAATCGTGCTATTGCGACGGCCAAGTTTAAAAGTAAAGTGTTGGCGGCCACTTACTGAAAACAAGATGTTGCAGCAGCCTAACCCTTTATAGGCACCATAATCCATGTTTGCCCCCTCCATGATCTCTCTATTAGCTGTGCACATACTCATGCAAGAGCCAATGAGATCTGTCATATTATCACCGAACATGTAGACTTCGACACCACAGCCAACAACATACAACCAGTTATCATCATCAATAACAACACCAGTAGGGGCCTCCCAGGACTGAGTGTAGGTGTCCACACCTAAGCCCATGGTGATGTTGTACCAAACAGCAGAAGCGGAAACATAATTGCTGCCGACATCTATAGAAGTCACCTGAGTTGAGGTGTTTCCCCAGAAGAGCAGCCTTGGGGAACCTGTTTTGTTGTCGCGGGTGAGCTCAAAGCCTCGCCCGGAAGCAACCCAGCCCTATCCCAAAGGGGTACGAGATTTGTACATCCCCACAGTGGGAGGGGCAATGTGCCAGGAAGGCAATGGTAGGGACACCAAGGAGCCCATTCCCTGTGGCCGGCAGTGCTCGCGCCATGGCGGCTAAACACATGAGCACGGCACATGTGCGAACTAATAGCACTCCAGTAGAGCACATTGTTGTGTATCGAAGGGTCTGTAAAGCTAGCTGCTTGTTTATGGAGATGGAGGTCGGGCTTGTTCATGAGGTCAAGACAGTTTTATATGCTGGGATTGTGGCAATAACTAGCTCTAGAAAAAAATAATAAAAATCTCTCTTGTGCGTTGTGGGGTAGTCGAAGACCTGGACCTGGACGTAGAATCTTTTGGGTCAATTGCTCTCTTAAAACCGTCTTTATTTGAACTGTACTCGGCCATACCCAACAAAGACGCGGACCACGGGGTGGAACGACGACGACGTGCGTGAGACGGTGAAACCGCGCGCGCGACGACGTGCTGGTGATCCGCCGGACGACGCGCGGTCCTTCTTAATTTGCTTCGTCGTCATGCGTACGAACTCTGCGTACGTAGTCAGGTGGCGGGGCCACATTGCATATATTGCATTTAAAGAGTATATTTGGTGTGGAGAAACGTCTCGGCCAGGCTATCCACGTCGTCGTTTTTTCCCTGGCGTCGCGTTCGTGATCGACGGTTCGGCGCCATTGACTTCGTTCGCGACAGTGTGAGCGGATTTTTTTTCGGTCGGTGGGCCTCGGGGGCGGCGTGGGTCGGCTGCGCGGGGCTCCCACGTCGCTGCGGCTCGTTGTCGAATGCTGATTGGGTGAAACGGGGACCCTGAGTGTTCTCGCGGGCTTTTACGGCCAGCGCGCCAAGGGTTCGCGCCGCTTTTGCAGAAGTCTGGGCTGCTTTTTTCCTCCCGCGTTGTCGAGCAATGGTGGTTGGCCGAGCAGTTGGGCCCGTCATGGTGCAGCGGCTCCATTACTTCTCACCTCCCTCGCTCTTCCTCTCACTTTCGGCCGGCGGGCCGCGGGATGGGAGGGAGGCGCAGCCGCGGCGATGCTCCAACACGGCGGCACAGCTCTGCCCTCGGCTCACTCTTCTCCTCTCTTGGCGGCGGCTGGGGCGGGCCCCCAATCAGCGCCCGCATCTCCATGCGGCGGCGGTGCGTCCCCGTGCTGGCGCGGCGCCAATCCGGCGTGCATGCGGCGGCGTGGGTAGGCCCTAGGGGTGCTTGTAGGCTCGGACATCGGCGGGCACGGCGAGGTGCTCCGGCATGTATTTCACCAACTCCGCATCCTGTTTTCTTTTTATCTCTTCCTTCCCTCTCCTCTCACGCTCTCTCTATATCTCTAACGTTCCTCTTCTACGTATCTGCCTAGCGTCCAAGCTTGTTTGTAGGTGTTGGAGGGAATTTCGGGCTCGGCGGATCGTGTTGCGGGGGGGTGGAGAGAAATTCTGCGGTGGACCACAGAGGTAAAAAGCGGTCGATGTTCCTTGTGGGTGCGGGGCGGCGGCGGCGCGGGCGACGCCCGGCGACAGCGCCAGATGGTTCCCGACGGTTGGTGTGCGCGCGGCAAACCCGGCGCGGTGCGAGCGGGGGTAAAGTGCGCTCCAGCAGCGGCGGTGCGGTGGCACATGTGGGAACCGGCGATGGCGTGTCGTATCATTGGCAGCGGCGTCCGGCGTGCACTTTAGCGACTCCACGACCGAGATCTGCGAGGCTTCTCTCATATCCTTCTCTCTCCCCCACTCTCTTCTTCGTTGGTTGCTACCAACTTGCTGGCCGGTGTGCGCTCCGGCAACTCCATGGCTGGAGGCCTAGAATGTTTGCGCTGGAGACCAAGTTTCCGTCCGCGCGGCGCAAGCCACGACGGCATGGCGCTGCACAAACTTCAGAGGTGTGTTGCCCTGGCCTATCCTCGTCCTCTCTTTTTCTTCCCTTTCCCCGTGCGTGGATTGCGCCTTCCTGATGCCCTGCCTCAACACGCGGCTCACCACGCGTGGTGTCTAGGTATTGAAGGGGCTGCAGTGAACCCAATGCGCCATGGTGCGTGTGATGCAAAGGATGATACACAGTACAGATTTCTGTCACGTTGATTTTTGATCTTGTGTAGTGATTTTGGTTTGACACGAGGAGTTCATTTCATAGGCCGGTTTTGAGGACTATCGTCAGGTGCGACAACATCAAGGTGTTTTTTTGTTACCTTCTTTTTGTCATACTTCTTCTAACGGTTTGATAAAGTTTCAATTCATAGTTTATAGCATCCTCAATGGACTTGCTCCATTTAGCATAGGCATTTCACATCTTATTCTTAATTAAAATGCTCACATCTGAGTTGTATCGCATAAAGTGCAGTAGAGCAGAACCATGTCAAGGAGTTTATCAAAACATAAGCCTCACTGTATTATTGATTGAAAACATTGGGCTACTATAATGCATCTCGCTATGCTGAATTCCAGAATGATGCGATCTTGGTGTCATTCTCGTTTTTGTTTGGAGCATAAGAACTAGGAGTTAATCCTTTTATTAAGCTAGCACCCAGTACATGTCCTGAAGTAATGTATGTAAAACTATAATAAGTTCACTCTGGAAAGTAAATTCTTTGAGAAACTGATAGCACAACAAGGTACTCCCTCGTACCACATTGTAAGGCGTTAATGCTTAATTTCATTTCATAATGAAGGAATATATCTGGTACTTCCAAAAGAAGGGATAAGGAAAATAAGAGGTCAGAAATGCTGCAGGGGAAGTAGGTACTGACCTGGGGAGGTTGTAGCTGGAATATATGATAGAGAACATGATAAGAGGCCGGGTGTTCACATCACTGGATCAGGCAAACTCTGCACACTGTATGTTCTGTTTGCCTGTTGCCATGTCTTCAGTCTTCCTGCAACTCATGCGGCAAGGCCAGATGAAAAAACTGGGACTCGAACTTGGAAAGTAACAAATTTAGGAGAAAACTCACTGACTGGGCTAGCGGATCCACATATACATTTATGTCAGCAGATATGATTATTTCATTGTATATCTAATGAATATAGTTTGACATTGTAAATGTTTGTGTTTTTCCTATAAACTAGGTAAAAACTAGAAAAGTTTGATTTAGGACTAAAGAACAAGTTATAATTTGGAACATATGAAGTATCGTACTATAGTTTTATCTTTGCATATTAGCTTGATTTCTTTTAATATTTAGAGATAGAAATTTCTTCCCTAATTTTCCTTTTAAAAAGGAAACGGCTCCTAAAATTAACATTGGAGAATTCTTTAAGTATGGAGGCCATGTCTTTGCTATTTCAAGTTTCGCTAACCAAAAGCAGTTTATGAGAAACAGAAGGGTAGAGATACTCATTATAAATTTTTCTGAAGGAAACATATCAGAAAAAATGAAAAATGAACTGCAATACCATGCCACACTTTAGCATTTATTAGCACTAAAAGAAAAATTTTCAGAAAGAAACGAAAGGATTCTCAAGTGATATTCTTTTTCCATTTGTTTTTCATGGAACTGGCTTTGTAATCAGACCGTTCTATCTTTTAATACAATGATGCACAACTATTTTTCTCAAACAACGCAGCTCTCCTGCGTTTTCGAGGAAAAAAATATTCCCCTTTTTAAGGCACGTCAAACTTATCAAAGAATCGTCGTTAAATGATACTCAAGAGCTGTTCTGTTAAACTATGTGCCGAGACATACCTGAAGACTTCTTTGCCCTTTGCCGTTGTTTGGACTAATTTGAACTTGCAGCATGGAGCTCTTCTGAAAGATGAGCAATGGTCATCATTCAGGACAAAATAATAATTTGACTTTGCATCATGACATTAGATAGAAGAGGTAACTGACTTCTTTTCTTTCTGTTTTGAAACATGGAAAAAGAATTCAGCTGTCAAGAGATTTTCCCCCTATGATCTAAGGACTTTCTCTACGAAGGAATACATCTCAAGATAGCACCACATTACAAATTGAGAAAAGGTGGAAACTACAACTTAGATAAATTAAATGCAAGCATGAAAAAAAAAAATCAGACATAGACTATTTACTGAGTACGAAGTATACATCTAGACCAAGAAAAAAGGAGTTCACTGCTCAACAGCCAGTTGATTCCATCAAGTTTTAGCTAAATTATTTTTATTAATGCTTGCCCAGGTTAAATTATTTTTATTAATGCTTGCCTAGGTTTCTCAGGGATGATTTTTATTCTTCCGCAAGAATTTTTTTTGAGACAACCTCATACCATGGGTGCATTTTGAGGGCTATGAGCAGGTCAGCTCAAATTATTTAGCGAAATTCACCATGCATTGTCCCATGAATATGCTTCATAGATTGATTATATTAGGAAGAATGTCAGCTCCTGCACATTAATCAATATGAAATCAGTGTATAAAAACAGCACATGAGAGAAAAAGCTTCGACATGGCTGCAGATGTTGCTTTTTTTTCCGTGTTTGAGGCAACCCAAGGTTTATATTCTGCTGATGACACTATTGTCAATGCATTCTATGGCATGCCTCTCTGCAATTGCTTCCATGGTTTTCTCTGTTTTAGAGCTCACAAGTACCTACACTTGAAGCTTGAGCGCATTTAGTTTGTCACAGTCCCTATCAATGTAGTTCCGGGCCTACAATTTTTGTTTGGTGATGATGTTGATAATATTGATCACATGCATTTCATAAACCTAGGAATGTGAATCAAGAACTTTATTTCAGAGGTTCATGTTATTTTTTGCAGACATGGCCCTTAACGACCTAAATAAATGCTTACTGAATCATCATCATCATTATAAGAAGACAAAAAAAAGATGAGGGAAGAGAATTAAGAGTATGCGATCAATGGGCAGGTAAAGAACTTGCACGAACACCTCCATTTTGTAGTGATGCAAAAGACTGGAATGTGCTTGACATGGTTATGTTTTACCAACAATTGTGCTTTTGGCTTTTTTGGCCAAGCAGCTAAATGTTGGTTTTTATGCCTACAACCTGAGAGGATAAGTAGGCTGTCAAAAAAAGTAGTTTTCTTACTGATATGTCCCTAAATACATACAGCTATTTTGAAATGGGAGTGGCACACGAGGACGGGGGCAACACAGCTCAGATTTGATAAATGTTGGGGACCATCTGCTTTTAATTTTGACTATAAGCATGGAGATAAAGACCGCTTTTCGGTTTTCCCATAGTTCACACATTTTTCTACTGCCTTGGTTTTTCCCCTCCTCCCTTCTGAACTTTCTATTCAGATTTAATAGGCCTGCCCTTTTTTAAGCTAAAATTCAACTTTGATCATTCTTTGTTTTTGTTGCTTTTTTTTGTCGGGTTCTGATGCTTTCACATAATTTACCTGCGGTTTTCCTTGAAAGGTTCCTACCAGCGAGATTGATGCATCATGTTGTGCATCCCCCAGGTTGTTTGATGTAATGCCTAGCCTTGGTTTATTGATGCATCATGAATGTCATATATTCTCTGGCTTAATTTCACCAATAAATATGTAGTCTATTTTAGTTTGGGGTCTCTGTCTTGCTTTGCTTTGCGCTCTCAATGAAACTCTCTATTTGTAGCTCTTCTTCGCAGAGTACATGTTAGAGAATTCAGAGTTGTTCCAATGGTGATACTGTACTCGAAAGATTAATGGGCTGCATACTATATGTTAGCTTACT